>PVLC010006326.1:0-70153 GCA_004027655.1 Graphiurus murinus | reverse complement strand
TAGAATTGGGACCCTGAAGACAGGCTGAAGAGGAGAGACTCAGACCTTGCCAAGTGGCTCATTTGTTTGTTTCATGGTATTGGGGATTTAATCCGGGGGTATTCTACCTCCCAATGATACCCCTAACCCTTTTATTTTTTATTTTTAAGCAGGATCTAAGTTGCAAGGGGTCTTGCTGAGCTGCTGAGGCTGGCCTCGAACCTGCAATCCTCCTGTATCAGCCTCCCAAGTATTAGGATTGCAGACTACACCACCATGCCTGGCTCAAGTAGCACACGTGTGTGTGTGTGTGTGTGTGTGTGTGTGTGTGTGTGTGTGTGTGTGTGTGTGTAGGGGGGAACCAGGAGGAAGAGGACAGCTTCTCAGTCAGGTCTGACCCCACAAAGGGGACTCACAATAAGCCTGGGGTTTGTAAAACATAGAGGACAAGGGAACCTGCAATTCAAAATGAGCCAAGAACATCCAAAGGGCTAGGAGTTGAGGAGGAGAGCGGGATGAACAGGACTTTGGCCCCAACTCAGTTGTCCCAGATTCAAGTCCTGGATCTTCCTGGCAAGGCCCTTTACTCTTCGGGATATACTTCCCACCAGGTTTGTGAACTCTCTGAAATTATATGCAAATGTGTGTGTATGTGTGTAAGCATCAGGGGTATTTTTCTGGGATATAATTTTCAATAACTTCTCAAAGAGAGTTTCATGATCCAAAAGAGGGTAAGGATCTTTGGGCCAGGTGATTCTTGCAAAGATGACATGGTAGAGTTCCAAGGTTCTACACTCTCCTTACATTGCCCTGCCTTGTGAGGAACACAAGGGTCTGTGGCTGGGTACTGTCTTGTATAAGTACTGAAGTTCTTCCAGAAGACCCTATCCCAGACCCAGTTCGAGGTGAGTTGTTGAAGCTGGCCTCAAACCTGGGATCCTCCTGTCTCAGCCTCCCAAGTACTAGGATTACAGACATGCACCACCATGCTCAGCCAGTACCACACCAGGTAAGACTGCACGTTAACTTGCCCTGCACACCACCCAGAGAGCTTGGGCGCTTTCCTCTGAGCAGGTATAGGGCACTTCTATTGCTCATCAACAAAGGTTTCCTGGCTGTCTCCAGCAGAATGCAAACCTGGGGCTGGAGCTGAGAGGAGCCATGGTCTTGCCTGGCTTCTGCTAGGCCTGGAGTTCCCCTGCCTCTGACCAGCAGCCTGACTCAGGGTGCAGGGTTGTGGGCATGAACTCCAGGGAGGTCACCCCCTCCACCTCAGACTTCCAGCTCACGGTAGGGCAGAGGAATCTGCTGATGTGCCCAGTGTCCACCCTCCTCTGACATGCCCATATGCCCACACATGTGCACACTGCCCAGGGCTGGCCTAGGCAGTGTGGGAGACCATGTCAATCACACCCACATCATCCAAATGGGGCCGAGCTCAAACTCACAGGCTCTCCAAGGTGAGTTGAAGAGATGTTGGCTTCGTCCCCCTTCTGCTGGAAAAAATAAACTCAGATCAACCCACAATGGGAAGAGCCTACCTTCTTCTTGACGCACCCTCCAGGAGGTGCCCCCCCCACCCAGCGCCCTCTCTCAGGGGGCCCCAGAAGGCTCCCAAGTGTTAAGAGGCAAGAGAAGAACCCACTGTCATAGAAACAGCACAGCACGTGAGCCATTACCTGTGGTGGCGCTCCTGGCAGAGGGGACTGTAGGCCACTGCACGCATCCAAACCTGGAAGGGTCCAGACACTGACTGGTAAGTGGTGTCCAGCACCCCAGGCCCTCAGCTGCCCCTTTATCAAAAGCACATCCCTCCCCGGGCTGTCCACTCTTAGCCATCGTAGGCCTGGGACCTGGAAGCGCTGTCATTTACTGTTTCCCACATGCCAGCCGGATTCTGAGGGGCCTCCTCACTGACTCTCCACAGAAACCATATGAGGAAACTGAGGCCTGGGACCTCAGGGTCACATGGATAGGAAGTGTCCGTGCTGGGATGCAAACCCAGGCTGCAGAGCTGAGCCCAAGCTTGCCCCACAGCACTGACAAGGGCAGGCCGCCCTCCCTGGCACTCTGCCCCTGCGGCCGGGGGAGTGGCTCTGGACCCAGCCCAAGAAAAGGGAAGGAATCAAAACCCAGAGTGGCCCACAGAGGAGGCCTTTTCAAATAAGCTGTGAAAGGGCTTATCTCTGAGTCATCTGAGCAGAGACAGCCCATCACAGCCACCTTCCCACAGCCTTGCCTCTGTCCTCACCCAGCCTGGGTGTTGGCCAGGCTTTTCCTGCCTCCCCACACTAGCCCCAAACTCCAACAGACAGTGCATCTGCCTCCTCTGGGGCAGTCCAGCCAGGAGTCCCTGGCAAGGGGCACGGCAGGAGTCCTAAATGGGAAGGCTGCTAAGGAAAAAGGTGGTCAGAGAAGTGGGAGAAGCCATCCCTGGGAGAGGCTGGGGCAGGAAATGCCTGGTGGCTGGGCCTCACCTGGCGAGGCAGGGTCGGTGAGAGAGCTGCTCTTAGAGGGTGCAGGAGAAGCACCAGGACTGAGGTTCAGAGAAGCAGCTGTGGAGACAGACACAGACTGGCTGGCACTGGCGAATGGTTAGGACTTCCCCCTAACCAACATATCCTCCCAGGTGTTTTTCACCCCTCAGATCTGGTCCTGCCTTTAAGAGTCAGGGGTGGATACTAGACTGCCATGCCATAAGGCTCCTATTACAGCACCATCATCCCTGCTGCCAGCCTAACTCAGGGGCCCTGGAGTCATCTGGGGGGTGGGGAGGTCACAGCCCTCAGTTTGCCAGGCCTGACCTCAGCACTTTCCAGAAACTGACACTGCTTGGCAGGTGAAGGGCCAGAGATGGCACTCCTGGATGTTCCAGATGTCCTAGATTTCAAATGCCCCCCCTTACCCGCCCAAGTCCATTCAGACTTGCCAGAAGTTGAAGAAGAGGGACTCTAGCATAGAGGTAGCAAGAGAGCCCAGGAAAACATTCCTTCAAACCCAGAAATTCACCAGAGACTGCTCTCCTTCCCCAGTGCCCAGGTCCTTCCGGACCACAGCTGGAGGTCAGGGGGAGAGAGCCGAGGACGGCCTCCTCAGGCCTTTGCAGAGGAGGTGCTCATAGAGCAGAGCCTCGGGAAGAAGATGGGGATGCCATATAGTCCCCGCCCCTGCAGGGCGAGCTGGGGCTCTGTGCACACACAGGATTTCCCTCTCTGCAGAATTAAAAGAAGTGGAAGCTGGTGAAGGAGTCAAGGGAGCCCAGGTTGAGTTCATGGATATCATAGGAACTGATGTTCGTTGGCAAAAGAGGAAGCCATGAGGGTCATCTACAGGACCAAAAAGCAGGAGAGTTTTCAGGGCTAGAGTTGGGTAGGCATTTTAAAGCCTCTGAAAGTGGGCAAGCTGCCTTCTTAGAGGATTCTCCACAAGACTCAGGCTTCCTGAGGCCTCAGGCCTGGGGGCAGCAGGTCAAAGCCCTCCCTTCGGGAAGCTGGGCTCCTACTGTGGCAGGGGCCTGGTCCTTCCCTCCCTAGTCAACCCACCGTACCCTGGAGGGGCTCAGGGTGTCCCCAGGGCTCCTGGCCCTGCCCTACCTGACAGGGTGTCTCCGGGGCTGCTCCTGGACTTCCTCCCTCGGCGAGTCAGGAACCGCTCGCTCACTGATTTGGCTTCTTCCAGCAGCGCCAGGTTTTTCTTCTTGTCCTCTTCTGAGATGCTGATATCTGGCAGCTGGTCATTCACCAGGTCAATGATGTGCCCCGCAGGGTCTGCAGAGGGAGGGTGAGGTTGGCGTGAGAGCCATTGCATCAGTGGCTTCAGCCCAGGCATGCTGCCCAGGGCTGGCCAGGCCTGCAGAACCTCAGGGGACAGACAGTGGCGTCCTCAGCAGGCCTGCCTGGCCCCTCTGGCCTGTAGCCTGTGGCTGCAAGTCACACATGGTCATAAAGCCACCTTCGGTTCCCAGAACTGCCCTAAACTCTGCTGTTGAAGGAAGGCCATCCGGGAGCCTGCCTCCATGCTGTCTACTCCCCTGGTGTGTTCTTCCTTCTGGATTCTATTTCTTTAACAAGCTGTGAGCTGAAGGTGTGGATAAAGGGAGAAGTCCAAAGACTGCAGATGCAAAATGATGGCCGCCTTCCCCCTTCTTTCCGCAACTCACACGATCTACCACATCCTTCCCCCAAACTGCCCCTTCTCCTGCATCCACTCTGCATGAGGTGGGTGAATGACACCACCTCCTACCCAGCCACTCAGGAACACGGGTGTCACTCCACACCTCCTTTTTCTTCAACAACCCCATGTTCAACCACCTGACCAAGGCCTGGGCTTACCTATAAATATCGCTGAGCCTACCCCCACCTCTAGGTGTGTCCTTACCTGAAAGACTGTACCAGCCACCTAATTGGGCCGTGCCTGCAGGCCATTCCCTCCCCATCTCTCCCTCGCTGCCTGTCAGACTGACTGTGCCATTCTCCTGCCACATCTCATGGGACGCCTTGTAGTTTTCAAAGTGACATTCCAACTTCAAACTGGGCCCAGCTAATTCCACTGGCTTCATATACTCCTGCTGAGGCCTCTTGACTCCAGCCTCTCTGGGGTGAGTGTCCTCCAGCTCCCATTTTGCCTCTACAGCCTCCATTTCCACTTCTGCCTCCTCATTTGCATTGGCAGGTGGGACCTCTCTGGCTCCCCATTCCATTAGTTAAGAAGGCGCTAACCACCTGCACCCACAGCCCCACCCCAAGTGCCAAGAGTAAGAGTGAGAAAGTGGACCAGCCTCGGCCAGTCGAGGAATTCAATCCAGGTGTCCACAGGGGTTGGCTCAGGGATGGACACCTGAGGCCAGCGAGAGGCAATTGTGGGACTCGTGTGGGTGGATGGGAAGAGGAACTCTCGTTCCTCTGATGGGGTGAAAGCCTGGAGCTCCTTACAGCCGTTTTGTTATCATGTATGAAGGGCCTGCCCAAGAAAAAGTTAACACACGAGAAAGGAGACTTGAGAGATGGAACAGGACAATGACTAACAACTCTATGTGAGCACCTGGATCCACATTACCTGAAACCACAAGCCCTGGCTTTTATTATTATGTCATAATGATTACCGTGGTGTAAGCTGGAGTGAATTGAGTTCCTATCATTTGAAAAAGAATCCTGACTAATACACACAGCAGAGCACGCAGTTGCCAGCACAGCGCTCTGTGTGGCTTCTGCTTCCTGCCATGCCTCTTTGTCCACCTGCAATGCTTTTCTTCCCTCTCATCTGTCTCCAGTTTTCTTTCTTTCTTTTCTTTTCTTTTCTTTTTTTTTTTTTTTTTTTGGTGGTGGTACTAGGGGTAGAACCCAGAGGCATTCTACCTCCAAGCTACACTCCCAGTCCTATTTTTTTTTATTATTTATTTTGAAACAGGGTCTCACTAAACAGCCAAGGCTGGCTGGGAACCCAGATCTTCAGGTCTCAGCCTCCCAAGTACTGGGATTACAAGGGTGTGCCACCACTCCCGGCTTGTCTGTCCAGTTTTCTAAGGGGCAACTGAAATGCCATTTCCTCCAGAACACCTACCTAACGTTCCACCTCCAGGACAGAATTGGTCTTGTTCTTGTCTTGGTTTCCCTATCTCTTCTGTGAAGGCCACTATAATACAGTGTCCTGATTACATCAGTTCACTTTGAAGTCTCCTCATAGACTGTGACCCACGCAGAGGCAGGGCCCACGTCTGTACCGTGTCTGGGGTCTAGTGGCCCAGGGAAGGTGATGAGAAACCCTCTGGAGAATGAGCAGTGGCTGGGACAGTCACTGTGACCTGGATGTGACCTTTCTAGAAGTGTTGAAGGACTCTGTGCCCCCAGCCCCAGAATTCAGCTTTCCCTAGCTGTTTCCTCTGTGACTTCTTCATCTTCCTTTTCATGTCCCCGTCTTGTCTTTTTACCAGAAGAAAGTGAAATTAGATATCATACTTCTGGACCTAAACAGAAGGGGCTGATTTACCCTGCTCTTGGGGCTTACAGGGGTGGGCCACTGTGAGCAGGAGAGGGGAAGGAGCCAAGCCCGGCCAAGCTGCCAAACTCAGCCTTGCTATTCGAACACACCTTCGAGTGGTCCAGCCCTTACCCACAGAAGTCAGCGACGCGGTGGACACCTTCAAGTGTCGGTGAGAGAGCCTCCTGTGGGGACTGGGAGCTCTGGAAGGCAGAAGAGTCATCACATCAGGCAGAAAGAGGCTGGTCTGTCCCTCCAATGTCATCCCAGAGCATCGTCCAGGAGTCCTCTGACTCTCATCTTGGGAACTTGTTAGAAATACAATTTGGAGGCCCTAGACCAACCATATCAGATCACAGACCCAGGGACTGGCCCACAGGGCTGTGACTGAACAAACCCGCAAGTGACTCTGATGCACGCTCAACTTTTCCAACCATTGCTCTAAGGGAATGTAACTTTACTACAGTGTTTACTTGTGTGTGTGTGTTGGGGGGGGGGGGTACTGGGGATTGAGCCCAGGGCATTCTACCTCTGAGCTATCCCCCCAGTCCTATTTCTTATTCTTTATTTTGAAACAGGGTCTCACTAAGTTGTGGAGGGCCTCACTAAGTAGCTGAAGCTGGCCGAGAACCCAGATCCTCTGGTCTCATCCTCCCAAGTACTAGGATTACAAGCAAAGCTTGTAGGTAGGGATGTAGGGATGTAGCTTAGAGGTAGAATGCCCCTGGGTTTGATCCCTAGTACTAAAAAAAAAATCTGGACAGTTTTAAGAAACTCCCCTTCTGTGGTTTGTGCTTTCTTTAAAGGCTAGCAGAGTGCAGAGGGCCAAATTCTGAAAAGAAAAAATCATTTGGGGGGGAAGATAATGGAAAAACCCTTAAGCTCCCTCTTCCATTTTGAAAAACCTCTTAATAGTATTTTCATCAATAAAGTGATACCAGGAAAAAGATTTATTTAAAAAAACATTGCTATCAGATCCCATATTTTAGGAAACACTGCCCACCATAGCACAAGGATCAGGCACCTGAGATGTGTACCTGTTGGCCAGGTTTTTGTTGGTTTCTCCTTCTGGTGAGCTGGCATCCCCAGTCAGGATGATTGTAGGTGGACTGTGAGATATTCCTGCAGAGGCCAGGGCCTGATGGTTTAGAACAAAAACACAGATGGAGTTAGGCTTGGGCTGGTAGGAGCTTCCAGGGCCTGCAGCTGCCGCTTTAAGACAGAGCCATCTTGATTGGAAGACCAAAGCAGTGTATGTGTTTCCTTCAGCTTTACTGAGGTGCATTGATACATAAAAGCTGTATATATTCAAGGTATATAATGCAATGTTTCAGTATATGTGCACATTGTGAATGATCTTTAATTAGCATATGTACCACCTCAGTTATCTGTGTGTGTGGGGGGGGGGTGAGGATACTTAGCAAGTTTCAAGTATATAAAAACCTTAATTGTAGTAACCATACTGTATGTTAGATCTCTAGAAACATCATTTCCTCCATCTCTTGACCCCTGGCAACCATCATTCTATTCTGTTGTCATGAGTTCAAGGTTTTTATAGATTCCATGTATAAGTGAAATCATGCAGTATTTGTCTTTCTGTGTCTGGCTTATTTCACTTAGCGTCATGTATCATGTCCTACAGGTTCATCCATGTGGTTGCAAATGACAGGATTTCGTCCTTTTTTAAGGCTGAGTAACATTCCAGTGTGTGTGTGTGTGTGTGTGTGTGTGTGTGTGTGTGTGTACATATATTTCACATTTTTTAACTCATTGACAGACACAGGTTGTTTCCATATCTTGGTTGTTGTGTGTAATGCACAGATGCAATTTATTTGGATTATTCCGAAAAAAGAAAAGGCAGTTTCTCATTCATTCCCCAGCAGGTATTCACCAGAACTTGACACAGTCCACTGCTCACTCAGATTAGCTTCACCAGAAGCCACCTTTGTAAGATCTCACTGACAACACAGGAAAAGAATGGTGCAGGGTCCCCAGTATGCCTGATAGTCAATGGCAGTCCCACCTTTGGGTTATCTTGACCTTTCATTCAAGGTGATTCGTTCAATGGGTAATGGGATGCAGTTTAATTTTTCTTACTTTGTAAAAATGTTTACCTGAACAAATATATATTTCTGAAGTGAGAATGCCAGTTATTGCCTAGAAGTCTGAGGTACTGTTTTACAACTACTAAGTAAAAAGCAAAGTGAAGGTTATCACATCCCAGGTTGGTGGAGCTGTAATTTGTATGCTCATATGCTGCAGATGAATGAGTAAATTGTACAAAACATATCAAGGGCATAGAAAGTATTTGTCACATGAATAAATAAACAATTGAAATTAAAGCAACATGGGATATACAAAAGATCCGGAAGGATACCCCTTAACTTGTATTTCCCAGGTCTAAGTGGACTGGGGGTAAAAGTAGGGCCACACTCACATAATACACAGTGTCTCTCTGCTTCTCTTACCACCTGCTATTGCAATATTTTCATCTCAGTCTTGTTCCCAGGTGTGTCTGGGAGACTCCGTGCATTCTCTTGTAGGTTCCCTCATCCACTTAAGATGGTGCCTGCCATTGACCTTCTCTTTCCTGCCCCCTTGACTGGCCTGTACTGCCAGGCCCTCTGTGAATGCCCACCCTCCTGCCCACGCTGAAGGCCTGTCTCCTAAAGCTCCCTGCCGTGTCGCCACCACCTCCCACCATTGGTGCTGCTGCCCGCACCATCAAAGCAGTGGGTGCCAGTTGCCTCATTGGCACTTTTGGGGGGGGTCCTTCTGGAGCCCTGGGCACTGGGTGGCCTTGTCCCCAATGGCTTCTTTGCAGTCATAGCCTGGAGCCTGCAGCGCTCGGTACTGGAGGTAAGGCTCTTCTGAAGCCCTAGGTACTGTTCCACCGAGGACGCACAGCAGGACAGTATCCAGGGGAGCTGCGGAGGTTGAGAAGGTGAAGTAGTGTGTCAAAATGGAGGTGGCAGCTGGGCGTGATGGTGCATGCTTGTAATCCCAGTACTTGAGGGGCTGAGACAGGAGGATCGAAGGTTTGAAGACAGCCTCAGCAAGTAGTGAGACTTTCATCAACATTGTGAGATCCTCTGTCCAAATAAGAAATAAAATAGGGCTGAGAGTGTAGCTCAGAGGTAGAATGCCTCTGGGTTCAATTCCCAGTACCATAAAAACAACAACAAACAAACAAACAAAAAACCCATGGAGGTGGCAGAAGGCAGGACCAGGGATGGATGTTAAGCTAAATGAGAGAGCCAGGAAGAGGAAGGAGTGTGTGTGTGTGTTGGACGGGAGAGGATTCCACTATGTGGATTCTCTGGTGAGCAGGAAGGACTGACGTTTTTCCATAGTCTTAGCATCATTAAAAGAATGTGTGGCTGGTGTGGTCAAAGACATGAGCATACACTGAAGCATCATCTCTAAGCTCAGAGTGGCAAACTAGAGACCCATGAGCCCTTTTTCTAGGAGAAGTGTTTAAAATTTTTAAAATTAGTTACCAGCCAGGGGTGGTGGCACACACCTATAATCTCAGTAATTGGGAGGCTGAGACAGGAGGATTGCAGATTTGAGGCCAGTCTCAGCAATTTAGCGAGACCCAATTTCAAAATAAGAAAGAAAGAAAGAAGGAAGGAAAGAAAGGCTGGGGATGTAGCTCAGAGGTAGAATGCCCCTGGGCTTGATCCCCAATATCAAAAATAAATAAAGTAAGCTATCAAAATTTCATAATTGGAAGAATGTCCTGGTTTTCCTAAAACTGAAAGATCAAGCAATCCAAGTCCATGCTTCTGCAGAGTAACCCTTGGTTTGAGTTATCCTAAAGTGGCCTGATTACATACATCATGGTAACTGGCCCTGAAGGCATCTGACTACTGCCCACATGCCAAGTGATTATTATCCGGGCCTGTTTTTCTGGGGCACAAGAGATTGTGCTTAAAGCTCCCCCACTCATATCATCTTGATGGCTCATGCCTGGCTCTTGCTATAGGAGTGTCAATTAAAACTGTTCTGATAGCGTGTGTGGGATTTTATCCCAACTGCAAACATTCGAGCTCTGAAAACTGTCTTTTTTTATGTTTGCCATATTTTTAGAGGATTTCTTCCTTATGAGTCCTCCAGCAAACAAGAAACAGTTCACGTTGGCTGAAATTTCATTTTTACATATACTGTATCTTTTTTAGCATTCTGCCTCTGAGCTACACCCTCAATCTTTTTTATATTTTATTTTGAAACAGAATATCACTAAGTTGCTGAGGCTTGCCTTGAATCTGCAGTCCTCCTATCTCAGCCTCCCAACTACTGGAATTACAAGTGTGCACCACCATGCCCGACTTACATACATTATATCATATGATTCCTACATCAATGGTACATACATTATGTCATACGAAAGCCCCATAGTGGGGCTTTCACAAAGTCCCAGCACGGGAATAACTTCTTGTTAGTATGTTGATGCAGATGAGGTACCTCTATGGAAAGAGGTAGAAGGGGCCAATCACGAACTTAGCTCTTCATGTTGTGTTCCAGAAAAATAACTGTGATGGTTGTGGTATGTATCTGTTTCCAAGAATTTGATCAGAGTTCTAAATAAGAAGCATGCAGATTTCATTTTAATTTATTGACACACTACCTACTTCCCAAAGCAATTTAAGGCAGCCAACAATAAAATATAAGAAATAAAAACACGAGACCATAAAAATGGCCCGATAAGTTTGATAAATATAAATACCCATAGCAGACAAAGAGAAATGCTTTCTCCTTCCAACCATCAGTGGTCTGGCACTGAAGTGAAACTGTGTGACCTGAAACCCCATGAAGCTGTGGCTCACATGGTCGTGGCTCTTAGAAGGACTGCTTTAAAGAACTGTTCAACAGACCAAAAAAAAAAGAAAGGAAAAGAAAAGAAAGACCTGGGCCATTATGATGAGTATCCTGCATGTAACCAAAGACACACATGATTTCAAGCTGCTCAAAAACCAGGAGGCATGAAGCAATCAAAGGAAATCTCCAATCCCCTGATGGAACATCCTAGAAAGGTCTTCATTCCTAATGTGTACAAAATACACAAGCAATAAAATCGAAGTGTTCTTTCCCTTATTAACTCACTGAATGGCTGCAAGCTGTTGCAACTTCTAGTTTTCTGCAAAACTGTATTTGTGGGAACATTTGTGTTTGAGGGCTGCTTTTGAGTAGTAGGGACTGGAGAGACAGTGATCTAGGAGAGTGTGGGAAGATTTCAGGGACCTTCTGGGGTGAATTCTGCCAAATTTTTGTTGTTGTTTACTTTTTAAATTTTTTTGTACTGAGGATGGAACCCAAGGACATTCTACCTTCAAACTATACCCCCAGCCCTATTTTATTTTTTCTTTGGAAACAAGATCTCCCTAAGTTGCTGAGGGTCTCACTAAGTTGCTGAGCCTGGCTTTGAACCTATGATCCTCCTGTCTCAGCCTCCCAAGTACTGGGATTACAGGCATATTCTACCATACCCAGCACCTCAGCCTTTTTTATTATTAATTTTGAAACAGCATCTCACTAAGATACCACATACTGGCCTCAAACCTGTGATCCTCCTGTCTCAGCCTCTGCCAGGTTTAATGCAGTGTATGTACCCATCCCTGCTCCTGCTCGGAACTGCCTTACAGAAGCAGGCCTTCCAGAAAGCTTCTTCAGGCAATTGGGTACTGGATATAGAGTTTGCCAGGCAAGTTACTGGCTTTGGGACTTCAAGGGCCTGAGGCTCACAGCCACACTATTAGGAGACAGCTTCTCTCTTACTAGGTATGCTACCTCAAGCAAGTTACCTTCCCTCTCTGTGCCTCAGTCACCTCGTCTATACAAGAACTATCTCACAGAGCAGTTACAAAAATTAAACTGATAAAGAAATAGGGTTCCCAGATGAAATACAGGATGCCCAGTTATAGCTGAATTTCAAATGAACAAGGCATAGCTTTGTAGTCTAATAGGTCCCCATATCGCATGGGCCTCACTGTGTCTTCAGTCACTCAGTTGGGTGTCCCTGGACGGAGAGCCTGAGGACGGGCGCCTGGCACACAGTGAGGACTCAGGTGTTGCAGTTGCTATTACTTTGGGGGTTGATTGCTTTGGAATTTGGCTCCCAGGAAACTGTTTTTGGTTCTGGGTCTGATCAACCACTTGGAGCTAAGTTAGGAGTTCACGAGTTAAATGAGCCCTTCCGGTACTGAGTCCTAGAACATCTCCCGTGGGGCATCTGACCACACAAGCCCAAGTGGTCAGTACTCTCAGGAAGCCCACACCACTCCCCCAGCCACCTGCACCTGGCTCCACCCCCTCTCTCCCTCTGCTTCTCACACAATAGGTGCCCTAGGTGGGCACAGAGAGGGGAAGCAAAGGAACGAGGGTGGGTAGAAGGAAACAATAGATACTCAGACCTACTGTGTGCCGGGCTCTGTCTCAGCTCCACATTGTTTTCAGCGGGGCCCGCTGCTCTGGGGCTGTCATCTGAGTTCTCTCATTTAACCCTCCCAGCATTTCTGTGAATGAACCTCAGGACACCCACCTAGAAAATGGAGGTGAGAATCCCTCCCAACCTTGACCTCAGAGAATCACAATGAAGTGAGAAGATGGAGGGGAGGCTGTGTAGAGCTGGTAATGGATACATTTCTTTTCTCTCTCCTCTGTTCCTACTTTGATCTCCACTTTCCCAGTGGAAAGAACCAACCTGTCTCAGGGCTGTGCCACTTATAAATAGTGGAGGTGAGCCAGGGATGGTGGCATGCACCTATAATCCCAGGACTTGTAAGGTTGAAACAGGAGGATTGCAGGTTTGAGGCCAGCCTCAGTGAGACCTTGTTTCAAAATAAACAATAATAGCTGGGTGTGGTGGCACACACTTGTAATCCCAGTACTTGGGAGGCTAAGATAGGAGGATCACAGGTTTGAGGACAGCCTCAGCAAGTAGTGAGACTCTCATCAACCTAGTGAGACCCTGTTTCCAAATAAGAAATAAAATTGGGCTGGGGGTGTAGCTCAAAGGTAGAATGTCTCTGGATTCAATCCCCAGTACCACACACACACACACACACACACACACACACACACACACACACACAATAAATAAATAAATAATATGTAAAATAAAAATAAATAAACAAACAAACAGACAGACAATAAAAGGGACTGGGGGTGCAGCTCGGAGGTAGAATGCCCCTGGATTCTATTGTCAGTACCAAATATATAGACATAGTGGAGGTGAATCAGCACAGGCTGTGTCTTTTCCACCATGCCACGCCACTCCTCCAGCTGCCTCCCCTGTCTTCGCTCTCACCTCCCCTGGTTCCTGTGTCTAGCCCGCCTCTGATGCTCCTCTGATTTTCCCAGGCCATCAACTTCCTCACAGAAAGTGCCTCTTCCTCCAGGAAGCCCTAGAGCCAGTGAGTACACAGCTGGAGGAAAGACAGGAGGGGTAGAGGAGGCCACGGCATACTGCCCTCTCACTGGTCCATGGGCAAAGGCTCCCTGGGGGTTCATTTCCCTTCCCTGGAGTCAGTTGAGTGCCATGGGGCTGGACCATCTCCCAGCAAGCTCCCCTAACAATAAGCCAGCAGGTCACATTTTGTTCCCCTTGAATAAATCTTATAGAAACATTTAAATGTTTATTTCCCTCATAAATTCCCAGGAATGTAGAACAGTTTCCGAAGCGCCTGAGCACAGGGACAAATATAGGCCACTGTCATAGATGGGAATATTAGCTTCGAAACCCCCATGTCACATGACTAGGCCTGAGCTTAGGAAACTCTAAGGAACAGCCCTAGCTTGGCCCAGGCAGGCATGCTGCGTTTAGCTCCTCAAGGGGCCTCGATGACAGCCCTGGAGCGGAGGGATCCCCCTGAAAAACAGCCTGGGGTAGACCTAGACGGGCATCCCATCTGGTCGCCTCTGCAAGTTACTTAAGCCCTCTGACTCCTATGTTCTCCAACATTCTATGGTGCTAATAATCCCCATTTCCCAGACTTGTTTTAAAGATAATGATGGGTAAAGCAATGATAATAATAACAATGGCAAGGGTGGCAGAGGTGGGTGCACGCTGCCTCACTGCATCCCTAGTCCCCACCCCTATAGCGGGGGCTGCCTCAGTAGCAAGGGCCTAGCTCCAGAGAGACATTAGTGCTGTTATGACAAAATAAAAGGACTCTCAGGAGACTTTCAAGGAAATGTGATTACAACAGCAAGGCCTAAGGCCATGGCAGAGAGAGGAGCCTTTGCCTTGGTCTGCTGGCCAGGGGGCTCCTTGCTGCCAGACCTTGAGGACCGGGTCCCCAGCTCTCTGAGGCTCCCCAGGATCCACCCTGTGGACCCTCTCATGCCTCCAAACCTGCCCTGACTCTGGTGGACCCTCTCTCTGCCACTGTCCTAGATGTTAGGACTGATCATTGCCAGCGTATCCTGCTTTCTGCAACACTGTTTTTATACTCTCAGGTCAACAGGCTAAGGGAGTGTGGGGGCGCACACCATGGCGATTAGTCTTATTCTGTGGAGAGTGAGCGAGCCAGCTGTTATCCATCATCATCTTCTGTCCTACCCTCTGAATGCTATTCTGTCTTCCTTTTGTTCTTCCCTTCAATCCAGGTAGTTAACAATCCAGCAGGTCAGTTATCCACTCAACCCATCATATAACCATCCAATCATCCAGTCATTCACCCACCCATTCTTCCTAAGCTCCTACCATGTGCTAGGGTCAATGCTGAGGGTGACTCTCACACAACTGAAAGTCAAGACCCCTGACTCCTTCCTAGGTTCCAAGTGTTTCACATGTATTATCAATTTCACCTTCATCTCACTCCTGACAGTCAGTGGGTTCTTTGGGTCATAAACCTCACACACTGTTTGACTGGAGAGACAGAAACAGAGAATGATAAGCTACTCCATTGCTCACAAATGGAGCTAGGAAAAAATAATTGTGATACACATTCCTGTCTATAGCCACCATTTCTGAAACACTTTCCACTTTGACCTAGGCATTCCAACAGCTACGTTCTCAAAGCTCTTCCTCTGTGATGGTCCTCTTGACTTCCCAAGTGTCATGTCCATAAAGAACGGGGCATTAAGCACCTGCTCCTCCTGCCTGGGACCTCCAGTGCACAAGACACTGGCTTTACTGCTGGGAACATCAGGAGGAGACAAAGTTGGCAGGAACACCTTAGCAGGAAACTATGACACAACTATGTGACAATACATAAGCTCTCAGACTCTGTCTTCATCTATGAAATGGAGATAATATCTACCCTGGAGGTTTGGTGCACAGAGCAGGTGTTCAGTATCTCATACGCCAGATCCCAATCCTTCATTGATAACTCATTTGAAGATATTTCATTGTGGATCTTAATTGAACCTATTCTTACAAAGGGTATGATGAGGTAAGAGGAAATTATCTCAAGGAAGATAGATTTGAAATCCTAGATTATGGCGTTCAAGCACTTCCTTCTTGGTTTCTGGTGGCTGGAGTGCACTTCCTTGCCTCAGCCTCATTTTTTTCACCTGTAAAATGGGATGCTAACAGCACCCATCTCCTGGAGTTGCAGTGAGATTATTGCGCATTAAGTGCTTAGAGCAGTGCCTGGCTGCAGGAAGCATGACTTGAGGGTTCTGGACTTTGGAGTGGGGAAGAGGTCCCTACTCTACACAGTCCTTCCTGGGTTCTAAATATTTACATGTATGATCTATTTCACCTTCACCTCATTCCTGACAGTGATTTGCTTCTTGGGTCATAAACCTTTTCTCTGCCATAGGGGAGTGCTTTCTTCCTAAAGAATCTCCAGAGAGGTATAGACAGAACCTGTCTGCTGGCCAGTGAAGACAGGGTCTGGACAGCTCAGGGAAGGTGACATGGCGAGACTCCGGCCATCTGTCTTAAGTAGTAAGGTTAAAGTTGAGTTCCAGATGATCTCAGGAGCCACAGAGCAAGGAGCCTCCAGTTCCTGATCAGAGAAGGTCACAAGGGGACATGGAGCAAATCAGATCAGAGAGAAATTGCCATCCAGTTGCAAAGCCACCAGGATATGAGCTTCCTGGGAGCAGGGCTTAATTAGTGAATGCTCAACGGACATTTATTGAACAAATCCAATAATACACATTTACTGAGTAAATGCACCTTATTTCCGTGTTTATGTAGTGCTTGATGTGAGGAAGTGAATAGGTGCTATTTCCTATGTGCTCACATACCACTGCAGTATCATGGGATATTTTCTGGATTAGATGGAGGAAATAGTAAACTATAACCTCATTTCTTTGGTTTACAGCAGTGAGACACTAGAATCCCAGCCCTGTAACTTCCTTGTTATGTGACTTTGGACAATTGGTTTAACTTTCCCAACCCTTAGTTCCTGGTCTATAAAATAGGCATGGCCACTGCGTCCTGATAGCAATGTTATAAAGTTTACTAAGATCACAAACATGAAGAGTTTAGTCTAGAAAGCACTAGAAGCCTGTTGGTGTTTCTTTCTTTCCTCTCCTTTGGATAAGATGCCCACTGCTCTGAACGTCTGCTTTCCTGGGAAGATCTCTGTCCCCTGCCTCCTGGTAGTGGAAGATCAATTGCAATGACAAATGTGGAAGCTTTTTGCAAACCGCTTTGTACTGTATTAGGGATTGAGCACTTTGTATGAGCTGCGTGCTTTGCTTAGCAATTCTGGTAATTGAGGTCAGACTGCCTGGATTTGAATTTAACCTGAACCTGAGCTGGGTTATCTAGTGTGAACTACTTTTCTTTGTTCTGTGCTTAAATTCTTCTTCTGTGAGTGGGAATAAGTAGCTTTGGGAGCACAGGACAATGTGCCCCTGGCCCAGGCCCTAGCGCTGTCATGCACGACCCAGAGGCAAAGTCAACAGTGCTCAGCGTGGTCTCTGGGGCCAGGCTGCCAGGATTCAAATCCTGGGCTTGCCACTTGCTGGCTGTGTAACCTTGGAGGAAGGTAGTTAACTACAAAATGGGAATGAAAACACCTAACCCAAAAGGCTGAGTGGAAGTTAAATGTGTTACTACTATGGGATAGTACCTGGCACCTGGTTAGCTGTTATTACTAAGTACTCTTGTGGGCAATGGACACGAGGGGCAGGGGAAGGTGGAACTGAGGAATGCTGGAGCAGATGATGTGAAGAGGTGAGGTCTGCCCATGAGCTCACATTGACCTGCCCCTGGGGGCTTCTAGAAATCCTTGCAGGAGAATAGGGTTGTTCAGGTGGAAGCCAGAGCTGGCGTAAATTGGGTTCTTATAGCCAATGTGAGTCTCTTTGTACCCCATGTTTGTAAGATACCTCCAAGGACCTTGTGCTGTCCCTTGAGTCAGCTTCCTAACAGGATTACTCGTCATAGGCTGGGAAATCTCTGATTTCCTAGTCAGTCTGCCTCTGGGGAGGTCTGGCACTGTACCATGAAGGGGGGACAGGCTGGCATGTGTTCTGGGAAGGGGGTAGGAGAGGAAACACTATCATGGGAGCAAAGACTGAGGAATTAAAAGAAAGGAAACTCTGGGAGGATCCAGAAGTGGCCTCTCTTCATCTGCAGGATTTCACCTGCTACAGGCCACTGTGGGAGGCAGAACCCAGGAAGGGGCTTTAGAAGGTGGATCCCAGCCTGCTCTGGACAGAGATGGCTAACCACAGCATGGGCTTCCTTATGAGATTCCCGTCATGAAAATATTCCTACAGATTTCCAAGACCTACCCTCACTCATTCAGTAGGTCCAGGGTGGCTCAGGAATCTGGAGTTCCACGAATTCCCAAGGTGACTGATTTGGTGCTCAAATGATAGAGAGCTTTGTGTCTGGGGGAGGGAGCTTATATGTAATCTGGGTTCCCCTTAGCTCCGGTGGTTCGTCATTCTGTGGTCCCCTAAGCTCTCAGGCTTGTGTCCTGAGAGCTTTTATTCTTGCCAGAGCCCCAGGGCTACAAACTCTTCCCTCTGAGTCCCTCCCAATTCACACAGGCCAACCCAGCCAACACTGCTTAGAACACAGCCTCAGCACGCAGTGCACAGTGCTGGGACTCTGCTTCTTTGTGGCGTTTGATTACAACTTCTGATTAGCATGTGCATCCACACAAAAAGAAGAATAGAATCTAGTCCTGTGGCTTTTGTGTTTTTGTGTGTGAAGGCTTCTGCTTGCACTCATGCCAGTGATGGGAATTAGGGGCTGGAACCAAAGCAACCAGAACTAGGGCTGGACCCCGGGGAGCTGTAAACCCCAAAGGATACTCTGTTCTTTGCTTGCTTCACAGAGAGGGAGTTCACACGGTACTGAGACTTCCGACTGCATCCTCATGGCCAGCTCTGCTTCCCCGGCTGCCTGGCTTCCTCTGTTCCAGCCCCAGGAGGCTCCGGCTGGCTCAGGAGACCTGACCCTCCCCTGAGACCAAGGCTGCCTGAGAAGCCCAACGTGGGTTGTCTGGTGAGTGCAATAGAAGCAGAAGCTCTTTACTGACCATGTCCGAGACCTCAGGGCAGCCCAGAGCCTGGCAGTAAGGGCTGAGAGTGAAAGAACGCTGAATCTCATGTGGGCCTGTGGGCTGGGGGTCTAAACTGTCACAGCTCCATGGTGCCTCAGTGCTGGGCTGAAGAGGCAGAGTCTAGAAGGCAGCAGCTAATTCTTGTCCTGGGTAACACATGAGGGACCATGGCATGAAAAAGCTACAGACTTGTTCTTGAGATCTCTGAACCAGGATGTGGAGGAGCTGGGATTCAAGGGCTAGCTCATTCTTATTGCAGAGTCCATACTCCTTTTTTTTTTTTTTTTTTTACTGGAAATTGAACTCAGGGGCATTCTACCTCTGAACTACACCTTCACTCTTTTTTTTTTAATATTTTTACTTTGAAACAGAGTCTCGCCAAGTTGCTGGGGCTAACCTTGAACCTGCAATCCTCCTGTCTCAGCCTCTCAGATACAGAGTTTATATTCTTAAATCCTGTGCTTTGTATCTTCCTGGATGGAATCTGGACTTTCTGGCTCCTGGCTCACCTGAATTCCTCAGGGGTCCTTCTCCTGCTGGGCCCTGGCAGTACAGAAGCCATTGATATCTGTGAAAATTCTCTGTATAGTCTCAATTTTCCATGAGCCCAGAGATGGAATCATAGCACTGGAAGGGCCTTCAGAGCCTCTCAGAGCTCACCCCATCATATTGTGGAAGCTTTGTTCTGGCTCAAGGATAAGGAATCTGGAGTTCTTACATTGACCAGTCGAGAGAGAGTTTTCCACCTCTGACTTTGCAATGAGCTCATGGATTCCTTCCCCTGCTGGGCCACCCCTAGAAACCCACTTCACCCTGTCCTAATGAAGCTGTAGCTATGTGCAGCTTGCAGCTGTGAGGGTCAAAAGGGACAACAGATTTTTGTGTAGTCTTGTTTTGTGACTCCTGAGGATATGGTTTGAAAGAACTTTTAAAAAAAGGTTTAGAACTAGGAAGACCTGGACTCAATATAAAAGATTATCTACACTAAGAATGAATTGTATCTTTTCTGATCTTTTATTATTGCTGTGTTTTTAGGAGTGCTTTTATTTTGGGGCAGCTGTTCAGGGGAGTTGCCCAGGGATTAGGAGCTAGATTCTGTATGAGAATCTGTTTCAAGGGCGTGCCTATTGTTAGTGACGTGGAAAGGGTCGGGGATAGCTATGGAGGAGTGAGGAGTGGGAGTGAGATGGAATACAGGAAAAATCATGACCTGAGGACCTGGGAGTTGAGTTTTGCTCCATGTTGTCAATCCCCTTCTCAATCCCCAAGCTCTCAGAATTTGGCAGCCTTGGGGGTTGCTGGAAACAGGACCCACTCTGACCCAAGATACCCTAGGGTAGGTATGGCGTGCTCAGCAAAACCCTGAGCTCAGTCTGCTGACAAAGAGATGGGGAGTTGGCCCACTGTCATGTAGACACTCAAGGAAAGGGCATCCCACACTCCCAAGGCTGCCAAGTTCTGCAACATCTCAAACCCATGAACTTGGGATGTGGAGATACAAGGGGCTGTTCTTTTCTAAGTATCTGTTATCTAAGTTCCCACAGCCCTGATGTGTACGAAAGCAAATGTCATCATAACATGAAAATATTCACTAGGAATCTGCCCATTTGGAAAAATAATGCTCACTCATACATTCTTCCCTTGCTTAGCAAGTTTCTACCCCATCTGGCGCTGGACAGTTTGGATGGCTGTCAGAACAGAACGATGCAAGTGCAGTGCAGAGCAACTGCGAAGTTCACCGAGTCAAAGAAAACAACATTGGGGAATTTCATATGCATGGTCTCTGACCAACATTGAGTTGGGTTGGCTAGCAAATGAGGAAAGAGTGATGAGGATGATGGCGAGATAGGTTCCTCCAAAGGGAATGATCTGAATATCAAAAGATTCGAAAAGATCCTTGGAAAAATAGATGAAGCCCTTAAATATTAAACAGTCTCTTAAAGAAGGTGCTGTAAAGCAAATTGCAACACAGGCGGCATCATGTGAACACATCATTTTGTTGGCATAAAACAATAAAAATATCAACACTTGATTGTCAATCTAAATATTAGCATATAACCTATATTCCACAATATGTATGGCTAAAAATAACTTGTTTCCACAGTTTAATTTGCTTAATGATATCCTCTTAACTAACATTTTCATCAATTCCTGTGTATAATAGAATTCCACTGACAACTCTTTCACCATTCACTATGATATTGTGGTCTTCATTTTAAGCACATTCACACTAAGTGCCCACTACCCTGACATGGCCGGGCTGTCTGTGCTACGGGTTCTCTTCTAAGCATTTTTCCAGTTTAGAGGGGACCCTGCAGATTTAGGGCAATGTGACTACCTATGAAGCCTCAGTCAGAAACAACTTAGATGCTTCCAAACTCAGGATATGCAGGACCTTGTCAAGATCACTTAAAACGAACTCAGAGTAATGTATTATTCCTGTGTGTGGAAGCCACACACCTTCCCCAGGCGCCCCTGCAGCCTGCACAGGCTGTCAGCAAACCCTCTGGCCAGCTTAAGAGCTGTGGCCTCAGCCTGGGGCCCTTGGCTTGGTCCCAAGCCAGGCTAGCCATGGGCAGGGAGGGGCACTTACTTGGCCGGCGGGGCTCTGGGCTGCCTGTGGCTCTCCGGGGGGCTCCTCGTCCTCCGGAATGTGGGGCATGGCAGCCTTCTGGCTGGAGTAGCCGCGCGTGCCCGGAACCTCCGCTGCGTCAGCCCCAAAGATGCTCCAAGAGGCCTGGGCTCCGCAGGCTGGGAAGATGCCAAAAGGACAAGTCAAATCCTTTCCCATCCCTGTCCCAAACTGGGTTCCATTTCCAGGAGCCAAGAGCCACAGAGAGCCTGCTTGAGTTTGCATCAACACTGGAGGTCAAAGTAGGCCAGGAGCGGGCATTTGGAATTGCACTTCCTCTGGCTCTCTGGCTTTGTTTACAAAGTCAGGGGTGACCTTTTGCATCTAATTTGGTCCTTACAGTAAACATAGCTATTTCTGAAGGGAGAGCAGTGCTTCAAACTCCTCAAAGCCATAGCCAATGGAGGTATATGCCATTAGGATCAGATTGGTATTTGTAGACCATTTGTTGAGCACCTACTATGTGCTGGTCACTAACCTAGGGACATTACTAACATCATCTAATTGAATCCTCATGCTGACCTTGACACAGGCATTCATGGTTCCATTTTATAGAGTAGAAGCTACGTACTCCAAATCACACAAAGAACCATGCATTTGCATCCAGATCTTCCTGATTTCAGAGGCCAGGGCTCCCTACACCACACAGCCTCTCTTGAACAAAGGGTACTGTCATTTATTGAGCACCTACTGTGTCCCAGATCCTGGGTCAGGAGTTGCTGACGGCGGAGGCTGCAGAAGGAGGAGTCATAAAGTTCCACCACACTCCATGATATCAGGTGTCCTTCCTGTCCCACAGAAAGAGCTGCAAAGGGCCAGGATCCAGCATGAGCCACAGCTGACAGGCCCCATAACACCAACACACCGCCGGACCTCACTTTCTGCGGCAGGCAGGGTGCTCAATTCATTGTGGATGTTCAAAAGTTTCATCAGAAATGGTTGTTGGTTTGTGTTTTAAGGACTGGAAGAAAGTTTCAGTCCTGGGATTTGTCAAGGATTCCACCATCTTGATTTTTGTCATTCTCTGCTCTGAATGGGTAACCCCCACTCAGCTTTGACATAGTTGCGACCCCTGGTGGTCACCTTGAGAAATCTCATCTCAAGCACACTGTGGACCGAAGCATTCTTTTTCTCCACAAACTACTTTACTAGGCCTGTGCCAGGCGCTAGTGACCCAAAGATGATGAAGTGGCCTTGACCCTCACTTTAGAGTGCAGTGGTGCTAGGCAGCTGGAAAACCATGTGATGGGCAAATATTTTGGAAGTGAGAAGCCTCAGAAAAAAGCCCCTAACTATGGAAATTGGGGTGGCAGGACAAAATTTCGGTGCAGATTTTACATTTAGAAACAGTGTTTATGAGCCAGGCATGGTGGCACAGGCTTGTAATCCCAGCATTTGGGAGGCTGAGACCAGAGGATCTGGGTTTGAGGCCAGCCTCAGCTACCTAGTGAGGCACTCCGCAACGTAGTGAGACCCTGTTTCAAAATAAAGAATAAAAAATAGGGCTGGGGGTATAGCTCAAAGGTAGAATGCCCCTGAGTTCAATCCCCAGTACTGCAAAAAAAAAAGTGACAATACTGATAACAATAGACAAATTTTATAAACTTTAGTCCTTAAATTATTTGATGATTTTACAATCTCATTATCTTCATACATGAAGATAAACAAATACTATCAGAAAGTCAAACAAATAACTGTTTGAACTGAACCATGAACAGGGAAATGTAAATAAAATTTATCTGGACAGAATAGCTGGAGACTGAGCAGAGGAGATGAGCTAGGAAGAGGAGAGGCCACCCTGGAGAGATTCGACCTGGCTTTTGGGAATGAGAGCTATGGGGCCAGGGCTGCTGTGTGTATACACTGAGCATCAGGTTAGCCCAAAAGGCGAGCTCTGCAATTAACATCTACCATCTTTACTTGGACCTCAGCAGCCATGACATCAGCGACCCTGGGTGAAGTATATGATGGCAAGGGTTACCATAGCAAAAGAGTATCCACATACCCCAATTCTACCAACGAAGTTGGTTATACCTCCTGGGAATGCTTTCAAGATTATGTGGAATGTATGTGTGATTGTAGGGTGTCTCAATAAAAGGATGGGTTCCAAAACATGGGAGTTGACCATACACAGTGCTCTACAGTCTAGGACAGATACAGACATTAGAATATCTTCAGAAAAGAGGAAGTGGGATGTTAGGGGGACAAGAATTTGTGTTTAAAGAACTAGAAGTCTGTGGCCTAGACAAGAGAAGGGGCAGAGAGTAGTATAATCTCTTCTCAGAGATTTTTAGGGCATTTGATTCTGTTGCTCACAAAGGACAAGTGCATGACCAGTGACAGAAAGGTCAGAGATGGAAAGAAAAGGAAACTTTCTAGTACCTGGATCCAACTGAAGATGAAACAGAACATTCTTTCAGGCAGTGAGCTCCCTAATGCTGAGAAAGTTCCTATAAAGGCTAGAGCAAGAGCCACAAGATTCCTAACCACCGTTTCCAACCACAGGGTCTCTGAAATCGTGGACTCTTTCTAGTCACAACAAACCATTGATATGATGATCCCATCCCAGAATTCTGGAATCCATGGTATTCCAAAGTCGAATTAGAAACGCCCATTTTTTAACCCTCCACTTCCCTTCCCCACCCCTCTCTTCAAGAAAGACATTAGTCCAGTCCCTGGTCAGTAAATCAGACAGCAATGAATGAACCCAGACGGACGCTCACATGGCCACTGCTGCAGGAGGAAGAGTGGATGCTGGCTGAGGTCCCACCCTTGACAAGATGGAACCCCAAGCTCTTGTAGAGGGGACCCCACAGCCCTGCCTGCTGGGCCATTCCCACGCTGTGCCTGCCCTGTTTGCTTTCTCTCCAATCCATTATTATAAACTCACTGCTTAAAATAGCAAGGTAGAAGCTGAGCCCCTCCCCCACGGGTGACATCTGGGTTCCGAGGGAGCTCATGGGCACGTGGACTTCACATCCATCACAGCAAAGCTTGGAATCCAACCTCCAGGAAGTGATGATCTAGAGCACCAGCCCATAAAAGGAAAAAACATTTAGTAATGTTTGGTATCCCAGCGGCTCCTTCTTTAACTGCTTCCAGGCCCTTCCTGCTGCCTCTCCTCCAGTGTGGTCAGGAAAGGGTTAGGTGGGTTGATCCCAGGAGCCAGTCAGCTGTTTTGACTTCCACTCATTCTGCCTCTAGATAATGCTTAAACAGAACCTGTCCCATTTTACAGGAAGGTAAACCAAAGTGCAGAGAGCAGAAACAACTAGACTGGTTCTAGTAAACTTGGTACCTGCTGCAAACTACCCAAGAGCCTCTGCTGAGGTGACTGTCAATCATTTGTGTAACTAAAGAGGCTAGAAACCCCTAATCCACCCTTAACTATCTTACCTGCCCCTGCTCATGGAATACACTTTTGTCCATGTTTTCATGCATCAGATATTTCCAGGTTGCCTACTGAACACTATACTAGGTACATTTCAAGTGCTGTTTTGTTTAACCCGTGAGATAGGTTTTATTGTTCCCATCTAATATATTAAAGAACTAAGGCTCAGAGAGGTTCTGCAGCTTCTTCAAGATCACACAGCTAGCAGATGGCAGATTATAACCCAGGCTAATCTGACTCCAAGGCTCATCATCTTTCCCTTCTTTCCCTCCACCTCCTCCTCCAGGAGTTCCACTAGAGTGTGGCAGAAGAGCCCGGCAACAGGGGCCCTGCCCCCAGGGGAGAACCAGAGTGTGAATTCCCAGAGACCGGGAGAGGAGACAACTCTGACACCTTGGCTGTTAGACCAGGGGCCTTCTGAAGCTGCATGACCCCAAGTGTGGAGTGGCGAGAGCATTTGCTGGTGTTTCTGTTCTCTATGTGTCAGTCCATCCACTCACCCCCCCACTTTCTCACTCTTCCACTCACACAGCACAGCCATCTGTCCATCAGTGCATTCATCAAACCATCACCCCAGGAGTCCTTCCCTTAGTCAAGGGTACGGGCCCTGTCCCCCAGGGGAGCTGCTGTAGGACCCCGGGGGCCATGGGGACCGGAGAGTGCTGCCTGGACAGAGTGGCCACATGGGCAGGGGCGTGCTCAGCTGCACCCCCATCCGGCCCTCCGCAGCCGTAGGTGGCTTCCTGTGCTCATTGCTGCACAGAGGCTGTAGCAACGGGGAGTAAAGAGGCACAGCCTGCTTGGAGGTCTCCAGGGCTCCCTATGCGCCAGCAGGCACGGGGCCATCATTAGAAGTCAGGGTGAAGAAATGGCCTCTTCAAGCCGGGCGTGATGGCGCACGCTTGTAATCCCAGCATTCGGGAGGCTGAGACCAGAGGATCCGGGTTCGCGGCCAGCCTCAGCTACCTAGTGAGGCACTCCGCAACTTAGTGAGACTGGGTTTCAAAATAAAGAATAAAAAAAATAGGCCTGGGGGTGTAGCTCGGAGGTAGAATGCCCCTGAGTTCAATCCCCAGTACTGAAAAAAAAAAAAAGAAATGGCCTCTGCAAGACACTGCCCCCTCAGTGCTCTTTGCCACCCTGGGAGGTAGCAATGCAAGTACTACTACTGTCAATGTTTGATTAGTCCCATTTTACAGATGAGGAAACCAAGGCCCGAAGACTTGCCCAACATCACATTGCCTCTGAATGGCAATGCTGGAAGCCCACCACATAGCTGAATGACTCTCCAGCACCTTGTGGGGCCCTCTGCCTCATGGGTGGCATTCTTGGCAGGCAGTGGCTTCTCCTAGAGCCTCACGACCTGCCCAGATGAGATCAAAGCCCTCTATGAAACCACAGTGTCCCAGGAGTCCAGCCTTCATGCTGTGCAGCTCTTAGTCTCTCTGTTAATCTCTGGGTGTTGTGGTAATAATGGAGCGGCCCCTCTGGGAAACCAGGGGTTAACCCAGGCTCCACTGACCTTTGTGGAGTGACTCAGTCGGCTCCAAGAAAGAGCTTTGTTCTCCTGCTTGGGATTTTTGCTTTCGGTTAGCATACAAAGAATGTGAGGGAGATTAGGCTGCTATTAATACTAGTGAGGTCCAGCCTCTCTCTGAATGAAGAGTGGAGGCAGGGGACTGCTTAGGTGACAGCCCCTCTGCAAATCCAGAGGGGACAGGGAGAGCCCATAGAGACGGGCCAGTGTCCCCCCAGCTCCCACTTTTGTGGATGGGGAACTGAGGCCCAGACGGGGGCAGAGGCTTGACCAAGGCCACTCCTGGGAAGAGCAGCACTAGAAAAGACCCCAGAACCCCCGCTCCCTGGTCCTTGCTACCCATGGCAGCTTTCTGGAATCTGATTTTGGAGGATGGGCTTGTAGCAGATGATAAGCAAATCTGTGCATATCTGAGAATGGCACCCCCATTTTCCTGCCCCTCTGGTCTGGTTCATTCTCACGGGAGAGAGGATGCTCCCAGCGCCTGATCTCACCCAGGGCAGCCTTGGAGAACCTCCGTGGGCATCAGACACCAGCTTGAGGTGCTGAGAGGTGTCTCTGTGGGTCCCTGGGCCGTGAACTCACAAACATGCCCTAGTAGGGGATGACCACGGGGTGCCCACTCCCCTTCCTCATCTTGGAAATGCTGCAATTGGGCTTAGAGCCGTGGCTCTCCCTCTGCCTTTTCCTTGCTGGATTGACTCATCTCCCCTGGCCTCAGCTTCCTCCTTTGTAAAACGGAGGTAATAAAACCTACCTTGTAGGGTTATTGTGAGGATTAAATTAGGAAATATAGATGAGGTGCTGGCATACAGATGTGCTTCGTACGTTCCTTCCCATGCTCTGGACAGGCGGTTGGCTTCTTTCAGCCATGGCATCAAAACCCCATCACGGCCCGGATGTTCTGCTATTCATCCTAGATGGCTCAGAATCTCCAGGCTGGTCTCATGCAAGTCAAGGAGACACAGCATTGCTCTGGCCAGGGCTTCTCCTCTGTACAGACAAATAGATAAAACATCATCAGACATGGCTAGAATTAAACCCATTGGGGGCCGCCCCCTCCGGTGATACCCAAAGTCATCCTACTGGTGGGCAGCCAGCAGTTGCAGGAAGAGGACTGAGAGTTGTTCTGCAAGCATTTTGGGGCTGAGAGAGGGGGCACAGGGTTGTGGACACCCTGGGTCAATGTGGTGATCATCCCAGGTGTGCGTTCTGGTCATCCCATGTCGGTGCTGTGGCCATCCTAGGTTGGTCAAAGCCCTGGTTCTTTCTGCCACCCCCGTGGTGATGGGCAGTCCTTGAGGACAGAGTGAGAGGTGCAGCCTAGCGCAGGCCCTCTCCTGGAAGAGCGCCCCACAGCGCCCCACACAAGTGCTCAGGCTGCTCTGCACGCATGGCTGGATGAGTCTTTGCAGACAGCCACACACAGCTGTCAGCGGGGGGGGGGGGGGGGCACCCAGTTGTCCCCCAAAAGCAGGTTTGGATTGTAGGGCAGAGTGGAGTTGTAGAGATGTGTGGAGAAGGTGGAGTTGTGGGGAGAAAGCCTCACAGGCAACAGAGAGGGAAAGAGGAGAAACTGGAAGACACTTCCTCCAGGGCTTGTCTCGCGTGCCATGCCCTGCGCTCCACTGGCTGGGAGCATGGGCCAGTGGCCTAGCTGCACTTTGGGGAGCTCCCTGGGACACCATCTTAGGACTTCAAGTCTGTGGCCATGCTCCCCACTCCTGCAGATCTCTATAGGCTTTGTGGACTGGGGGAGCACTGGGAGTGCCAGCACCTGCTCAGACTACGGCCAGACACACAGGGAGGGACTGGACCAGCTCCCAGGGGAGGCCAGGAGTGATCAGCTTTGCAGGTAGCAGGGAAGAAGCGCACCAAGATAGGTGGAGTGGACACTGAGGCCCCTCACTTCCCCCAACCTCCTGTTCCCCTGTGGTTCTTCTCGTTTACAGGGACAGGACTGTGCTCATTGCCTTGGGGAGGCTGTAGTGCAACCAGATGTAAAGGAAAGGTAGCTTTATCAGCCTCAAAGGGACATGGAAAGGGCTGGAGGCACAGAGGGAAAAAAAGATTTGGGGAGAAAGCATCCCAAGTAAGGATAAGTCCCTTCTCTAGGACTAGTATAGCGTTTGGGGGCAAGAGAGACAGGAAAAGTTGAAACAGTGACAGTGTAGACACTGGAGAGTCCCCAAAGGACTCTGGGAAGACCCCAAGTCTGAGAGCAGAGAGGTCTTGGATCCCATTCCAGGCAGATCATTTGGGAGAAGACCCCAAGGAAGAAAGTGGTCATTGGGTGTGTGTAGATAGACCAGGCCATGAGCTGTCCTCATAGGGTCCTCACATCCCAGGGAAAGGGACAGCACAAAAATTTTGGTGGACCCAGGAGCAGAGCTGCCAGGCCCACAGGTGCCTTGAGAGGGCCAATTCATTTACCTACTAACTGAGGATGGACCCAAAGCCTGCGGGACATGTTGTCAATTGCTTGTCAGGACAGATGACATGGGGCACCAGGGTGAGGAAGCCCCTTGGAATTTAGATGCCACTCTGAAGAAAGGGGGGGGTTGAGGAAACCCTGAAACGTCTGAAAAATATACCCCTTGAAAAAATAGTCAAAAGAGGGAGGCCCTCCCTCCTTCCAACCCTGGGCCCCCTCCCTCCCCAGCCAAGACAGGAAATAAGCCGAAACATCTCCCCAGGTTTCCTTTCCAGCTTGTTCACTTCAGCAATTCTTTTTTTAAAAATAAGTCCACTTGAAAACATTTTTTTCGTCTTGGAAATATGTGCACATTGCTCAATCGGAGGCAGTTCAAAGGCGCTGGGAACAGCAGAAAAGTCTCTGAGCCTCCCATTTAGCTCCAAGCAGAAATAAATCTTGCCCAGTTCTCTTTGTTCCAGGCTGTCCAGCAGTCTCTTCCCTGAGTCACTCACTCACCGCCCGGTGATATGAGTCATCATCTCTGGGGTCAAGGAGCACACGGTATTCTCGGGTCTGTGAGACCCCATAAAAGGCGTGGCCCCAAGGGGCCACTGGAAAGACAAGGAGGATCAGGACCGTTCTCAGCTCTGGGCCTGGTTCTGCCCTCCCAGTGTGGGTGACCTTAACAGTCACTGAGCCTGGCTAAGAGGAAGGTAGATTTCTAGGCCTTTCTAACTTAGGGTTTGGGGGATCCTCCCTAATCAGGTGCACAAGGACTGCTTGTACAGCTCACAAGCGCTCAAGGTAAAGTTTTCAAAAAAATTTTGTGAAGGCGGGTATAGTGGTGCACACCTGTAGTCCCAGTACTTGGGAGGGTGAGATAGGAGGATCACAGGTTCAAGGCCAGCCTTAGTGAGGCATTCAGCAACCTAGAAAGACCCTATTTGAAAACAAAAAAAAAAATAAAATAAAATATAAAGGACTGGGGGTATAGCTCAGAGGTAGAATGCCCTGGGTTCAATTTTCAGTACCAAAAGAAAAAAGAAAAGAAAGAAAGATTGATTGATTGTGAGCTGGTCGTTAAACACATCATTAACAATCAAATTATGCAAACTTATAATTAAATAAATTACATTGAAAATAAAGGAAATAAGTACCCAAAGCAACCACTTTCTTCTTATTCTCCTGGTTTTACTAGGACCTATGCTCTTGAGATGACTGACCCCTGGAGAGGGCACACTGTCTGGTGATCTGCCACCGCCCACCTCTTCTCAGCTCCATCATTAGGGGTGTAGACCTGGTAGCTTGAGGTTGGTCATCATGGGAACAGCTACATACATGGGAATAGTGCATACATACTACGTATTGGGGCCCCTCCATCCCTCAGAGAGCCACCTATTAAACATTCACCAGCGCACCAGCCAGCCAGGCAGTCCCAGGCCCTCTGCTTCCTGTTCCTGCCAAGGTACAGAAGGAATGAGGGCAACTTTAATGTCACCCTGCGGTGACATTAAACCATACTGATGGAGATCTGACTGCTGGCTGCCTTTGGACAACTCTTCCCAAGTGTACCACGGGCTCCTCCTGCTCACCATGTCCTCCCCAGCCCACTTTCTGGGTGCCCTAGTGAATGGCACCTGAGCCAGAAATGTGGTGTCATCGTGACTCTTCTGTCACCTTCCACATTCAATCAGACTCTGAGTCCTGCCAGTCCCAGCTCAGAAATGTCTTGGAGTACTTCCCTTGTTCCCATCCCTGCCACCCTGCCACGGGGTGACCTGAGTCACTGAGGAGCCTCATTGGTCTCCTTATCTCTGGTCTGGTCCCTTCCAACCACCTTCCCCAGTGATGCCAGAGAAGTCTCTCTAAAATGTAAATCTGATGGTCCTACCCCTCCTTAAAATCTTTGAATATTCCATTTTTTCATGGCCCATTTCTGAGGCAAACTCCCAGCCTCTTTCTCTGTCCTCATCTCCTCTTTCGGCCTACTACACCTTATGCTCCAATCACAATGGATCAGTAACCAACTTCCAAATATGCCCTGCTTTTTTATACCCTTTGAGCATATCCTCTTCCCTCTGCCTGGGCTACCTTCCATTCCTTTCTGTACCTAATGAGTTCCTACTCATCTTCAAGACCCAGCTCAAATATACCCTCCTTCAGAAATCCATTTCTCCTCCTCACCCCAGAAAAAGTTATTCCTTTCTTGTACTTTGTTCCTACTGCTATTGTAACTCCATAAACTTGGTATCCTAAAACAACACAAATTTATTATCTTAGAATTCTGGAGGTCTAATCTCAGCATTTGGGAGGCTGAAACCGGAGGACCCAGGTTCGAGGCCAGCCTCAGCTACCTAGTGAGGCCCTCCGAAACTTAGTGAGACCCTGTTTCAAAATAAAGAATTAAAAAAAAAATAGGGCAGCCGGGCGTGGTGGTGCATGCTTGTAATCCCAGCATTTGGGAGGCTGAGATTAGAGGATCCGGGTTCGCAGCCAGCCTCAACAGCTTAGTAAGGCACTCTGCAACTTAGTGAGACCCTGTTTCAAAATAAAGAATAAAAAAATAGGACTGGGGCTGTAGCTCGGAGGTAGAATGCCCCCAGGTTCCATCCCCAGTACTGCAAAAAAAAAAAAAAAAAAAAATAGGGCTGGGGGTATAGCTCAGAGGTAGAATGCCCCTGGGTTCAATCCCCAGTACCACCAAAAAAAAAATTCAGTCTTGGTGGGCTAAAATTTAAGTATTAGCAGGGACACGTTCCTCTCAGAAGCTCAAGGGGAGAACCTGTCTCTTTGCCTTTTCCTGTTGCTAGAGGATACGCCCTGCCTGGTGATCCCTTCACCCACCTTCTAAGCCAGCAGAGAAACTGTTGTTATCTTCTCTCGTCTCTGACCTCCACCTCCACCTCCACATTTCCTTCTCTGACCTTGACCATCCACCTCCTTTACATAAGAACTCTTGTGATTACACTGGGCCCACTCAGATAACCTAGGGTAACCTCACCATCTGAGCATCCTTGGTTTAATTACATCTGCAAAGGCCCTTTCACTATTTAAAGTAACATATTCACAGGTTCTAGAATTGTAATACCTTGAGAGCAGGGACTATGTCTTATTCATATTTTTCTGAATAACTTTATAAGTATTCATATTTTCGTGACCTGTGTCTAGTACAGGGTCAAATAGAATAGACACTCACTAAATGTTTATTGAATTAATGGATGAATGATAGCATGTCTCTAATCAACAGATAAGAAGTCTTTGTTTAGCCGGGCATGGTGGCGCACACTTGTAATCCCAGCATTTGGGAGGCTGAGACAGGAGGATCTGGGTTCACGGCAAGCCTCAGCTAGGTAGCTAGTGAGGCCCTCCGCAACTTAGTGAGACCCTGTTTCAAAATAAAGAATAAAAAATGGGGCTGGGGGTGTAGCTCGGAGGTAATGACCCTGGGTTCAATCCCCAGTACCGCAAAAAAAAAAAAAAAAAAGAAGAAGAAGAAGAAGTCTTTGCTTTAATTGGCAAACAGTTTCTGAGAAAATTGGATTAATGCAGAGGTAGCACACCCAAGTCCTTCTGGGGCTGGGCAAATGAATGACAGAGTCCCCATGAGAGATGGGGACTGTAGTGGGCCAGAGAGTACAGCGTCATTTAACTGGGACAGCTACTGTTTAGTTTCAGAATCTTGAAAAAAAACACTTTTGTTGACCAGATCTCTCAATTTTCTAAGAAAAGCCCAAACCCTAGATGTTAAAAATAAAAATCACTCAATTATAAATGTTAAAGCTAATATAATAATTTAGCAAAAAGCCATAAAAGTCAAGCACACACATCTCTGGGGAATTCATTCTGCAGCCACCAGTTGCCACCTCTGATTTATACCCTAAAAATATTCCTCTGGGCCTTCTTTCCTACTGAATCTACTTCAAATCAAGTCTAATGGGCAGAGCCAACCATAAGCACTGTCTGGGAAGGACAATGAGCTGAGCAGAGACTGGCTCTTCCTCAAGATGGATGATTCCCCACCCTGCTCATGAGGCCCTTGTTCTCTGAGTGGTTTGCCATCCTCTGGTTCTCTCCTTGCTGTCTGATCCCCAAGGTGATGTTGCTTTCCGTGTGTCTGCCTTATTCTTTCACAGGAGGTCAAGCCTTCTCCAACCAAAGTACCTCTCCAGTTCAAAGACCATGCCTCTGCAAATGTCATCCATCCAAACACAGCAGCCTGAGGTGACATTGAACTGTGACCCCTTGGGAGCAGCAGGGACTTGGGAGTGAAACATACCAGGCTCCATCCCAGCTCCACCCCTTATAGCTCAGAGAACTTTGACAAAGCTGTTGAGGCTCTGAGCCTTTCTGTGGACTTTCCTGTCTGGAGTTCCCTGGCCAACTCTGGCTAAGCCACTTCTGCTTCCCTCTGTCACTATTTTGGAATCGCTTGCTGGATCAGTGGTTCTTAACTTTTTTTTTCTACCTAATTCTTCTAAGAGTTGTGACAAATTTCTATCAATTAACAGAGGCACAAATCTCTGGGGTGTTGTGAAGAGTCCCCCAGATAACTCTACAGAGCCCCCTCCCTAGTTGGGGCCACACTCCCAGACATGTGGTCCAGCCTCTGCTCTGATAATGGGACAGACTCTGTTCTTAGGAGCCTGGCCACCCAGCACCTGGAATCTCCTTTGCTGAGGGAAGACCATTGTCCTCGTTTCAAGAAGGCTAGAGGCCTCATGCCCACCTGACAGGTTCCCCTTCTCCTTCTTTCTTCCAAGTTTCATTCTGGGAGGTGTCCATCAGGGTCTCTATTTAAGAACTGGTTTGGGAAAGTCAGAAGGAAAAGATGGCCTCCATGGTGCCTGCCTAAGTCATCCATCCATTCATGCAAGACATGCTTGTTGAGTGCCTTCCCTGTGACAGGCACTGTGCTGGGCTCTGGGGCTTTGGGGTGAGTCTTTCAAGGCTGCTTCATCCAGGAAGTCTTCCCCGATCTCTCCCAGATGCTGTGCACTTTTGACCAATAATAACATTGTGTGGCTGCCCCAATCTGTCATGTGATGCTTTCTGTTTCCTCTGCATTCATCTTATCAGCCAAGCCTGTTTTGTCTCCTCCCTCACCTAGAGGACACAGCACAGATCCAGGGCAAAGCTCAACACATGTTGGGTCCCACCTTTGGAGGTGTGGACTTTTCAAATCAAGTCTTGGTTTTCATACGGCCTGCTACACATCCAGCACACACAGATAGATTAGCTCTTGGACACTCTGTGAGGAAGGTGTTATATCTCCATTTTACAGATGAAGAACTTGAGCCTCAGAGAGGCAAAGGGAACACTATCAAGAAACAGAGCCAGGATTAAAATTGGGTCTCCTATGCCCAATATGGGGTCTTGGACTTATCCCTAGAGAGGGCTTATTCTGTTCCTCTCTAATCTTAGCAGAGACCGACCGAGGGAGGGCATTGGGAGATACTTGCTGATGGGGACCTTAATCGGTTCAGATCCCAGCCCTAGCTCAGGGCCAGCACAAACAGAACCACTCCAGGTGAGGTTGCAGCCCATCTGTGAGGGACTGAAAGTCCTTCCACAGCATCCCCTGGGTCCACACAGAAAGCAGCTGAAATCCTCTGAGACAAAGAGAAGAGAGCATCCCAGCTTGGGTGCTCCCCACTCACCTTCCTCTCCACAGGGAATCTCAGTTCCCAGAGTCCATAGCAGTGGACCCAGTAACCTGGGGTTGGGCTAAGGACAGAGTCTGGTCCAATCTGTGCTCCAGGAAGCCAAAGGCAGGATTGGAACAGGGCCTGCTGGAGAATGAAGAGCAGACTGCCATGTAGGAATGAGTTCTACAGCCCTGGGACCTCAGTCTCCCCATCTCTACAGTGTAGGGTTGGCTAAGGTGCCAAACTGTGCCCACTTTCCACCCACAAGTCTGAAGTTCCCGTTACTCACTGAGAGCAGCCATACAGTCAGAAGTGAGGGACCTAGCCTCCACCCCCGGTCCTGGAGGAAGCCTTGAGACATCTTTGCATCACATACCTCTGGTCACAATGATTGGCTGAAGGATGAGCACATGACCTGACCACAGCCAGTGAAACACAATAAGACTTTACTGGGCATTCTGGGAATGACACTCTTACTCTTAACTGAAGTCCCTGAGTTTAAGAAGGTAAAACCAAATTCCTCATGTGATGGTGAGGAACTTGTCTAAGGATGAAATTAATGTGAAACAGCACAGCTAAGAGTCAAAAAGAAACTAGGTCCTGGGGCTGGCCTCTAAGGCTCTGATGTCTGTGGCCTTTTCTGTTTTGAGAACCAATGAACACCCCTCTCTTCTTTTCTTTTGGTCTCACGCTGGCTTGTGTTGGCCTTTTTGGCACTTGTCGTGAGTTCTAATTGGTACAAATAGCCTTGCTTTCATAAAGCTGGCTGCACAGGATCTTTCTCAGCACTGAAGCCTTCTCTCACCTCTCTGTTCTGCTGCTTACATGGGAGTTAAAGCCAAAAAACTCAGATCTAGAGCCAAGTGCTTTCCCTAAGCTATTCTCTTAACTGAAGGTCTCAGAATTCACCTGTCCCCAGAACCTGCTCCACCTCATGCCTCCCTGCTTGCATCAACAGGCTCAGCATCCTGCCAGAAACCCCAGCCTAAACCACTGGACCTCAACATGCTCCCCCTTCCTCATTCCACACACATGCACCTAAACTCTTAGTCCCAGAAGAGGGACTGAGTTTGATTAACCTCCATGTCCCTGCCTAAGAGATGCCCTGGAGGACATCAAGACATGTCTGCTTAGTTAGGGACATTTCACCCTTCGTGATTTTCAAACACCATTGCTTCTTGGGTGGTGACCACTCTGCCTATCCCTCAGCTCAGAGTGAGATGGGCTCTGACTCCCAACCCTCTCCAGAAAAGCAGACTCCAAGATGACACCCTGGCAATGAGCAGCTGTGGGAACAGGCCCACAGCCCTCTGCTTGGGACCCCTGCCCCACAGGCTGGGGTGGTGACTCCAGTGTGTAGGGCAAGAAGGGAGTTAACACCTTGCTCACTGAGGCCAGTAGTAGGGTGTGAGCAGCTGTGGGTCTTGACCAGTGTCTTTCCTTCTCCATAGACCCTGAGCAGAACTATGGGACAGAGACCAGATGAACACCAAGCCATGTGTTTAAGAAAAACAAAGCCGTCTCCCTGGTTATCCAGATCTGTGCAAGCATGGCAGGATTTGTGCACAGACGAAGGTAAGTAAAAAATGGCAGGCTGGGGGGGCTGGGGATGGTAGAGAGAGAAGACTGTGAAGCCCCCCCCCCAGCAAATTCTGCATCCTGCTACTTAAATGGACATGTGATGAGACAGGAAGGAGCCACAGAGAATCTCCCTCTTGGTGTGTTTTTGCAGCATGGAGGAGTGGGGAGGGCATAGGAAGGATTCCCAGCATCGGTAGGAGGAAAACAATAATGACCAGACCAGGTGCTCTACCTGATTCTTCACGTCCTTTGTCTTATCCAGTCCTTACAACCCTGCATGGTACCAGCATGATTCCCATTTTATAGGCGAGGAAGCCAAAGCTCTGAAAGGTCAAGTAATTTGCTTCAGGCATCATGATTACCAGGTATAGACCATAAACAGGGTTCAAGCTCAGAGTAGGCTGACTCTACACCCAGGATCCTGCTCAATACCCCATGATGAGGTGTCTAGAGAAAGAGAGAGCCAAACAATGTCATCATCAATGACAACTTCAACAATAACCACCACCACCACCAAAGAGTCGTTGATGGAGGACAAGAAGAGGCTCGGCGGGCTAAGCCCTCACCAGTTCACCATGGAGAAGGTATTGTCCTTGACAGTCCAATCCATGTCTGTTCTGTTTGTTAAACTGCAGTTTGTTAGCCACACACAGCTCTACTTGAGTTAACTGTTTGGTGAGCAGCATGGAGCTAATCCTGAGGGATTAAGCTGAGTCATTCTCGTGAAGCTTTGCCTTGTCTCTATAAAGTCTGAGTTATGAGTGTTCCAAGAGCGGGTTCCAGTCAGGGCAGGCAGGGAGATACCTCAGCAGTTCTGCAGGCCATGCGGGCGGGAAAGCAGAACCCCTTCCAGCCCAAGGTTCATCCATGAGAGGGCACTGGCACTTGACAGGGTTTTATTTATTTATTTGGGTACTAGAAATGGAACCCAGGGGCATTCTACCTCTGAGCTATATCCCCAGCCCTTTTTATTCTTGATTTTGAAACAGGGTATTGTTAAGTTGATAAAAGTCTGGCTAAGTTGCTGAGGCTGGCCTCAAACCTGTGACCCTCCCATCTCAGCCTCCCAAGTAGTGGGATTACAGGCATGTGCCACCATGCCCAGCTTGACACGGCTTTAATAGATCACCCCACCAACATGTCCAATGCCTCGGTACACCGACCTGAGAGCTCCCACCCCTCAGGGAACACTTGCTCAGCGTGGCCCGCAGGCTCCTTCCACATTCCCATGCTCCCTTCTCTCCTGTGCCCATCACTGGTGTTTCCTAATTTTCCAATGCTTTTTTTCATTAATGATATAATAGAGTTAGGAAGAATGTGAATATTTGTAATATGAGAAGGGAAAGTGATAAGGCAGAAGTTTAAGAAAAATATAACAAATCTGGGGTCACCTTTGATTCCAAAGGTCTGGGGACATTATTCTCTTGGTCTGGAGCCCTAATCCCTCTTTCTGGAGTCCCCGCAAAGGGCTCTTTCTCTATTGGCAGGGTCTAGGAACAGCAAAGGCCCCCTAGGAGCTTGGGCTGAACTGGGGAGTGGCCAGCAGGTTTCAGGGCTGAGGCAGGCTTGGGGAGCAGCTCTGCCGCCTTCAGCCTGGGACAGGACTGAAAGGCCCACTTGGTCCAGGAGCCCCAGAGCAGGAGGCAGGGGCCAACACAAGAGGAGCTGGGCCTCCACCTCGTGCCTTCCAGATACCTCCTGCTGCCTTAGCAACCACAGTGCTCTACTCAAAACAGTCTAACATCCTGTGGCCCCTTCCCTCTGATGAGAGGACCTGGCAACTAACCAGAAAATGTACTCAAGGGAGGGTCACTTCTCTTAATGAAGTAGTTAGTCTTCTGCATAGCTGAAATGGCTCTCTAAAACAACTGGTCATGTTTCTCCCCTAATTAAGACATTTTGAAAGCTTCCCGGTCTACTGACTCTCAAATCTGGCTGCCTGCTAGAATGATCTCAGGTGCTCAACAAAATGCAGATTCCTGGGCCCTTCCCCAGATCTTCTAAATCGGAATATGGAAATGGGGACCTGGGAATCTGGCTCACAGTTCTCAGGGGAGGTTGACACAGCTCATCATGGAAGCCCAGGCTGGAGAACCAGTGGCCCATTGGTGAAACCCAGGTTCACTGGCACACACACAAGACTCTCTACTCTGAGCTTGCTAACCTATCTTTGTTCTCCAGCCATTGTCTCCAAAGTATCCCATCTCCCAGCATTACCTAATGCCCCAGTTTTCAGAATATTCCACATGCTGTCAAACCTCGGTGCCAGTCCTGCCTAGAAGTCCATCCCCCTGCCTGTCTCCCTGGAAGACTCGACTCACCCTTCAGGAGCCCCTTCATCAGATTAATCACTCTGACTCATTTCTCTTTAGTGTTTAAGATTATTTAGTTGGGAACATAGACTTTAACCTTGTATCTGCCACTTTCTATCTCTATGACTGGCTCTTAAACCTCAATATCCTCAAAAATTGTTATGAAAAATAAGAATGTAAAGATATGTTTACATAGCAGCTAATAGAGAATATACCACAGAGTATCAGAATGGTAGCTCTATTATTATTATTTCAGCATTCCTCTACTCCCAAGTTCAACAAATGGCCTGTGAGACCAATATCAGCTACCAAGTATGTAAATAAATTTTTATTGGAAGATAGCCACAACCACTTATTTGTATATTATTGCTTGTGACTATTTTCATACTACAAGGAGAGTTGAATTGTTGAAGGACATGCCATTTAAACCACAAAAATACAAAATATTTACTATCTGTCCTTTTCAGAAAAGCCTGCCAACCCTGCTCTAACATAACTGCAATTATTCTTTTTCAGATTGGTCCCCTCCACTTGGCTGACAGCAGCTCAAGGGTCTTCATGGCAGACTCATACTCATCTTTCAAAAGTATTTCTTGTCTATGTTTCTTTAATACTTAATGTGTAATTAGGGCTCAGCAAATGGTGAACTGAAGCAAATAATTCTTCCCAACCAGTATAACTGCACACATCTCCAGAAAGGCCCTCAGGGAAGATGGGCAGGTTTTCTGGAGGACCAGGGCAGAGGAAATTGGGAAAACCAAGGACATATGCAAACTAAAGTGAGGTGTTTGTGGGTCTGAGGTGCTCCCAGCAGCCTTGTTCTCAGCCTGCCTCTCCACCCTGGAGCAGGGGAGGCTCTGGCCAAGAATGTACCAGAGCCTCATTACCTCCCACCACCCAACCTCCAGGACCACAGGCCTTGTAGTTGCGATATTTTTCCTAATGGAGAGGTGAGGAAAAATCCCTTTTAGAAAATTGTCTTTTCAAATGTTAGCATACTCCCATTTTCCAAGAGTGTATACATGGATGGTCCAAATGGTTTAATGACCCCTGTGGTACTTAAAGTGATGGATATTTCTTCTCTGCAGGTTTATATTTGTTTAGTTTCAAATACCCATGAATTCATATTTTCTGAGCAAAAGCTCCCTGTGTAAAGAGAATAAGGATTTCAAAGCAGTGAGACCATTTCTTTGTGAGCTGGTTATGAAACCACTCTGTGACCTTGGCTGGTCATAGCCCTCTCTGGGCCTCACTTTCAGCTTCTATACAATACCTTTCAGACTTTCCACTCCCTGGAGTGCTGGCCAGAGGACTGGCCTTCCCCAGTTCCTGTTGACTAGAGGTCGTGGCCTGATGACAGACAGCTCGATAGAGATTCCTGCTTCTTCCATGCCTCTGCACTACGGTCCCCAGCAAATATGGTGACTCCTTCCTACTTTTTTTTTTTTTTTTTTTTTTTGTACTGTGGATTGAACCCAGGGGCATTCTCCTTTCTGAACTATACCCCCAACCCTATTTTTTTTTTTCACTTTGAAACAGGGTCTCACTAAGTTGCAGAGGGCCTTGCTAAGTTGCTGAGGCTGGCCATGAAACTGTGTTCTTCCTGTTTCAGCCTCCCATGTACTGGGGTTAGGGCATGAGCCACTACACCCAGCTCCTATTGCCCTTTGTTGAGGTTTACAGAAGATACTTTGGTCCTGAAAAACAGATCCTTGGGAGATTAGAAAACCAATGATGTGGAAAACTCTGAGCGGGGTGAAATGGAAACATTGAGCTCTCCCCTGAGACCGGATGAGAAGCCATGGATGGAGGGAGGCCAAAGTCCATCCTTGCCTTCAGCCTCCAGGAGCCAGCAGCCCTCTCCCTTTTTCAGAAGCAATGCCCCCACTCTCTGCCCTCTTGCAGTCACCCCCATGGACCCAAGTCCTGAGCCTGCAGGATCCTGGTTATCTGGGGACAAATCAGTCTTACTGTAGATGGAACTGGCTTTTACTTATTTCCCTCTGGTGATTTATAACTGCATGCTTCCTAAAAGGGCTTGTGGCCAGATGTCAATGAAAACACTCAGAGGTTAAGAAAGTTAGAAATAATGGCTGGAAAAAGGAACAGAGGAAAGAGGGGAATAGCTCTGGGGTGAGGCAGAATGACTCCTGAGCTCTAGGACCTGAAGGGGAATCTGGAGTCTCAGTTCCTATTGACATAACCAGTGGAGGTCAGCAGCATCTTTCTCCTGACTATTGCAAGAACTGCAGGGCAAGGAATGGTTACATCCTGAACTTCCAAAACTGACCCTTAGCTCAAAAGACAGCAAAATTAGAGTGAGCTTTCATATTTCAGAACCTCACCATTGTCTTCACAGAAGGACTCCTCACCCAAATGTGTTACCCTGCTGTTCACACAGCAGGATCTGGACAATTTCTGCTTTGGTTTTTAAAGCAGGCCGTGTAAATAGAGACTCTAGATATTGTGTGCATGCCTGAGCCTGATGGCTCTTCATAGATCCTCCCTGATGTGGCATTGGAGTAGACCTTGACTCCAGTGAGCTCCAGGAAAACGCAAAACCACACCAAGGATCGGTTAGCTCAGGGACAGAAGCAGTGCCTTTTAATTCTAGCTGGAGGTCACTGCCATTTGGTGGTCATGGTGAATGAGTTATTTTCCAAATTCTACAACTAATCAGAGACCAGCTCTTTTGGAATTACACTGTGAAGGCTATTGTTAAGGGCTGAACTGTGCTCCCACCATCACAGATTCTTACGCTGAAACATTAACCCCCAACACTTCAGAATATCACTGTATTTGGAGATGGGGCCTTTGAAGAGGTAAGTTAAAACAAGGCCTTTAGGGTGGTCCCTATTCCAATCTGACTGCTGCCCTTATGAGAGGACACTTAGATGCCCACAGACGCCAAGAATGTACACATGGAGGAAAGATGTATGAGGACACGGAGAGAAGGTGGCTATCTGTAAGCCAAGGAGAGAGCCATAAAGATATCAAACGTGGTGGGGCACGCTTGTGATCCCAGCATTTGGGAGGCTGAGACCGGAGGATCCGGGTTCGGGGCCAGCCTCAGCTGCTTAGTTAGGCACTCCGCAACTTAGTGAGACCCTGTTTCAAAATAAAGAATGAAAAATAGAGCTGGGGCTCTAGGTCGGAGGTAGAATGCCCTCGGTTTCCATCTGAGGAGTTAATTAATAAATTAATTAATTAATTAATTAATTAATTAATACCAGGTGTGGTGGTACACACCTGTAATCCTAGTACTTGGGAGGCTGAGGCAGGAGGATAGCAGGTTGAGGGACAGCCTCAGCAAGTAGCAAGACTCCATCAAGACCTAGCAAGATCCTTTTTCAAAATAAAATAGGGATAGGGTTGTAGCTTGCAGGTAGAATGCCCCTGGTTCAATCCCCAGTATCACACACACAAAAAGCGTTCAATAAAGTTTCAGGATATAAAACTAATAAACAAAAATTGATTATATGTCTGTATGCTAGCAATAAACAATCTGAAAATGAAATTAAGAAAACAATTACATTCAAATAGCATCACAAAACATTAAATACTTAGGAATACACTCAATGAAATAAATGCAGAAGTTATACTATGAAAGCTACAAAAAACATTGTTGGTAAAAGGAAAGAAGACCTAAATAGGTGAAATGTTGCCCCATGTTCATTTATCAGAAGACTTACTATTATTGATAAGATGAAAGGACTCTCCAAATTGATCAACAAGTTCAATGCAATCCCTATCAAAATCCTAGCCACCTTTTTTGAACAAAAAATAATATTTTTGCAAAATTGGCAATAAGAAATTTCTAATTATGTGTGAAAATACAGGGGACCAAGAATAACCAAAATGGTCTAAAAAAAAAAAAGAAAATGGATGATTTACATCTCCCAATTTTAACACTTACTATAAAACTACAGTGGTATAGTACTAGAGAGTGGCATGTATATCAAGAGAACAGAATTGAGAGTGCATAAATAAACCCTTACTTTTACAGTCAATTGATTTCGACAAGGGCACCAAGATAATTCAGTGGGGACGGAGTAGTCTTTTCAATAGATGGTTCTAGAACAACTAAATAGTCACATGCAAAAGAATCAGTTTGGATCCCTTCCTATACTATTCACAGAAATTAACTCCAAATGGATCAAATACCAAATGAAAGAGCCAAAAGTATACAATTTTTAATATGAAAACATATGAGCAAATCTTTGTTCCTTGGGTTAGCCAATGCTTTTTTAGATACAACATCATGACAATAGGCAGCAAAGAAGAAATAAGTCAGACTTTATTAAAATAAAAAATGTTTGTGCTACAAATGGTATTATCAAGGAAGTGAAAAGATAGCCCACAAAATAGGAAAAATATTTTCAAAAGGTGTATTTAGTAAGGGACTGGTATCTAGAACAAGGAACTTAGAAGTCAGTAATAAAAGACACCACAATTTTTAAATGGGTGAAAGATTTGGATAGTCATTATCCCTAAAGAATATATATGAATGGCCAATAAGCACATGAGTAGATGCTCCACCTTAGTAATCATCAGGGAATTACAAGTAAAAACAATAACGAGATACCATTTCACATCCGTTAGAATGGCTAAAATTAAAAAAACAGATTACAAGTGTTGACAAGTGGAGAAATTAGAACCCTTACATGTTGCTGATAGAAATGTAAAATTGTGCAATCACTTTTGAAAACAGTTTAGTACTTCCTGAAAAGGTTAGACAGAATTACCATATGATCCACCAATTCTCCTAAGTATATGCCCAAGAAGATATGAAAACCTATATCCACTCAAAAACACAGATACAGTGCTAACAGCAACATTTTCATAATTGTCAAACGGTGTACACAAACTAAATGTCCATCAAGTAATCAATGGATTAACAAAATGTGGTATATGCATACAATGGAATATGACAAAGTCACAAAAAGAAAAAATTACTCATAGATGCTAAAATATGAACCTTGAAATGAATGGAAAGGATGAACCTTGAAAATGTTATTCTAAGTGAAAAAAGTCAGTCACAAAAGAACGCATATTGGCTGGGCTCAGTCATGTCTCTAATAGACACGGCTCAGAGTATCTGTACAGATAGGACCAGCATATCTATAATCCCAGTACTTGGGAGGCTGAGACAGGAGGATTGTAGTTTCAAGGCCAACCTCAATAATTTAGTAAGACCTTTGGCAACTTACAGAGACTGTTTCAAAGAATAAACAAACAAATATACAAATAAATAAATAAATAGGGCTGGGGTTAGAGCTCAGAGGTAGGATGCCCCAAATTTCAATCCCTAGCACCAAAATAAATAAATAAATAAACAACAAACAAACAGAAATCTGTAGAGTAAGTTGGTGGCTGCTTAGGTCTGGAGGGTTAGGGGATGAGAAGTGGCTATTGATAGCTATGGGGTTTCTTTGGGGATGATGGAAGTGTTCTAGAATTAGATAATGATGATGGCTGCATAACTCTCTGAATATACTAAAAACCAGTGAATTCTACACTTTGGATGGGTGAAATGTGCTATATATTCATTATATCACAATAAAGCTCTTAAAAATAAAAAAATAAAATTTCCACCAGAGAGACAGAGAGAGAAGCTGGCTTTGGTCCTTAGCACATTATAACCTCTGTGGACACAAGTTAACTGGGATTCAGCAGTTCAAGAAATTCCAGTACACAAGAGCATGTATGTACATGTATATGTACACACACACACACACACACACACACACACACACACCATACATGCATGCAATATTCCCCAAACTATTGTCACTTTTGTGGGGCACACCACTTCTCAACTGAGGCACTTAGAATTCTTCCAGCAAAGATATTTAAATAGATGTGTCTTCACAAGTATGGGCATGAACGGGGATGGCTTCTTGTATTTATCACCCCAAAGTCTCTATGAAATGAGGCTCAAGCCTCAAGGACAGGAATGTGACCTACTGCAAGGACACCAGCACTGCTCCTCGGGGCTTTCTCCTGGAAACTCCCCAGGACACATTCTGTTCCACTGTCCTTCCCTCCCCTCCAGATGTGGCCAGGGAAGGGCATCACATGCTGCCCCTCTCCTCTGTCTTGTGGCTCCTCTGCATGGGAATGTGAAAGGGAATTTCAGCATAGCAGGAGAAGCAGCCCAGCTTCCTGCTCAGTGTAGGCTCCTTGCCATCCCAGCCAACCCCAAGGAGAGGGAGGTTTCTGGATATGTCTTGCTCTGGTCCCTCTGCTACCTCCAGATTTAGCCAGAGTCCAAACCGCACACTGAAATTGTCTTGAGTCCTATCCTACAATGGCGGTGCTCCCCTGTGTATTAGTTCATGAAGGATTCTCTTTGGAGCAATTGGTGTCAGATGCTTTGGATGCTGGGTACTGGACACTAGCCTGTGGATTCTGGGAAGGCTGCACCAGCGCTGGGCTGGGAAACAGCCCTTGGGCTCCTAAAGGTCTTTCTGGCTGCCCACCCTTTGGAGCAGTAGTGAGTTAATATGATTCAGCCTCTCCAAAAATAGTAGTCAGAGCATCTAAAATTGTCTTCCATCCTGGGCTGGGCCAGCCCCCTGGGAATGTCAGAATTTCTAAAATGTCCCTGTTTTTACCCCTGGGTCAGCCCCCAGCTTAGATCTGGGCCACCGTGAGGCTCTCCTGGTCCTGCTTGCTCCTGCCCAGCCCCTCTACATGGCATCACATGCACTGCCTCCCAAATAGGAAATGCTTGAGATCTACACTTGCCTGCTGCAACCAAATTGGAGGCCATTATCCTGGCACATGGCCAGATTAGATGGGTGTAAACAGCCCCTTGGAGAAGTGGCCCGGATGCCTCTCTGTCACTGAGTTATGACTTAATTCCTAAAAGTGAAGACGTCTAGGAGAAGTTGAAGCACCTGGGAAACCCTGAGCCTGTAGCCCACTGCTGATGCCGAAGGGAGCCATTCCCACGGGGGTGGGCCCTTCTTTGATAGAATTATTCTGGGATGCCTGGAGATTTTAGCATCATGAAGACTTGTCATTCCAAGCATGCCTCAGTTCCTTTGTACATCCTGTGCTCCTTGTGTGGAATGCCCTTTCCTTCCTGAACTAACCAATGCCCCTTCACTGTATTGTTGGATACCTTCCCAGGGCAGGGAGCAGGAGGGAGCAAAGGTGTTCATTAAGTTAATCTGCAGTAAATGCTTTTGGATGGCCACCTTTGTCTGGATCACACTCCCTAGAAATTCATACCCCCTTTCCACTTCCTCATGGACCACGATTCCCAATTACTTTGCTCAATAGGGAAGGAATGATACCAAAAATGAACACCCCCTGCCTCTTGGAGACCAACCTCCAATCTTCTAACAATTAAGTGGTCTCAATCTATCACCCCTGCATGGGCTTCCTGATGTAAATGCAGTTCAGACATCTCTAACCTAAAGAGAAGTGATCTGATCCTTACGATCATGAGCTTTAGCTCTTATTTTCTTAGCTGTGTCCCTCTCAGTGGCCTCCTTCTGCCTTCCTAAGAGATGCCAGTAGCACAGAACAGAAAGTAGTACTGGGGTGGATGGGTGGGGCAAGTTAGTCTAAACCTGCTTCCGCCATTGTAAAATCGAGATAACAGTCTCTCTTTCAGGATGGTTGAGAGGATGAATGAAATGTGTAAACTACTAGGCACAGAGTTGGTGCTTTGGGGGAACAGTGGTAGTTTTTGCCCACCTGGTACCCATAACCCCTCCTGGTACCTGCAGCATTTTCATTTGTTCTGGTGCTGGGGATGGAGGAAGTGACCCCACCATGGGAGCAGGTCTGTAACACAGGACGGGCCCATCTGTACACCCCTGGCCCTGGCTCTGGTGATTAATCAAGGATGGGCATATGACCAATTCAGTACATTCAATTTGGTGACTTTGGCTGGAATCATTGGGGTGGTTCTTGCTGCTGGGGCTGCTGAGAGGATAGGCAATAAGTTGGGAACTACGAGTACCATGATGCCACCATGAGGGAGAAGCCGGCTGAGAATGCAACTACTGAGGACAGTTGAGAGATAGAGGGGATGAGCCCACGGATCCGCCACATCGAAAACTGCCCTAAACGTCTCAATTATGTGATCTAGAAAATTCTGCTGTCTAACCTAATTTGAATCAGTTTCTAGTCCATGCAAAGGAGAATCCTGGCGATTGCACAGCTCAGCAGAGTTGGTCCACCTTCCCCCTCCCTGCTGCCCTTGCTCTGGTGGGGACCTCCTTAACCCCTCAGAGACCATGTCACAGCTCATCTTCCTGTCCTCTGTCTCTATCATACTGCTTGCTCTCAAACACAGACCTAGAAGTCTCTTTGACTTCGCACTACTCAGATATCAAGTCCTGACTTCCTCAGCTCCACTTCCAAAACCCTGCACAATCGGACTTTAACTGCCCCTTTGAGCATCTCTGTCAGGATCCTCTTTGCTGGCTCCATGCATATTGTGCCCTGTAGAATAGATTGGAATATCAATCTATTCTCACTCTGAAGCACCCCCCTCCACACGTCTGCCCCTCAACATTTCCCTCTAAGACCTGCCCAAATCCCACCTACCCAACAATCTTTTCTTCTAAGAAGCCTTGGCACATGGCCCCAGGCTGAAGAAATGTCTCCCTGCTCTGAACTTATTCCCTCAGATCTAGTACTTTTCAGTCTATCTTATTGGAGAACCATGCACACACATTTTGAGAGCAGTGAGTGTGTCTTACTCATTTCCAGATCCCCTTGGGGCCTTTGCACAAGGTCTGCCCACATAAGCCCTTGGTGAATTTGCTGGCACAGATCTTAGCTTCCAGCTGACAAACACTGCATCCCCATCCCATTCCCCCAAGCACACTCTAGGAGAGGGAGCCTAAACTTGGGCTCCTGTTTCCTCTTCACCAGGAAACTTTTAAAAAAATATGGTAACATATATGTGACATAAAACTCATTATTTTAACCATTTGAGTGTGGACAACTCAGTGGCGCTAAGCATACTCACAGTTTGTGCACCTATCACCGTAACCTAGTTCTAGAACTTTTTCATCACCCCAAATAGAAACCTCCTCATACCCATCAAGCAATCACTCCCTGTTCCTCCCTCCTTCCGCTCTCTCTCTCTCTGTATAGAATTGCCTGTTCTGGATAATTTATATAAGCAACATCATATGATATGTGATATTTTTTGTGTGTCTAGCTTCTTTCATTTAGATAATATTTTGAGGTTTGTCCACATTGTAGCATGTATTAGAATGTCATTTCTTTGTACAGCTGGATAGCGTTCCATTGAATAGGTACACCATTCATCCTCTGGGTCATTTCTGCCTTGCAGCTATTGTGAATAGTGCTACTATAAACATTATTATACAAGTTTTTGTTCAACCACCTGTTTTCAACTCTTTGAGGTGGAATTTCAGGGTCATATGGAGACTCTCTTCACCAGGAAGCTGCTTATTCTTGCCATCTCTGGTTCTCACCATCACACTGGGTCTGCTGAGCTGACGTTACCTGGGAGTCTGAGCCTTTTTCAAGGGAACTATTTTATCTGGATTGCTGTCTCCTCATGGTGGGCCTGAAAGGGTGTTCCTAGTCTTCAATACTAACTCCTTGAGCCGGGTGTGGTGGCACATGCTTGTAATCACAGCATTTGGGAGGTTGAGACAGGAGAATCCAGGTTCGAAGCCAGCTCAGTTACCTAGTGAGGCCCTCCGTAACTTAAGGAGACCCTGTTTCAAAAATAGAGAATAAAAAATAGGGCTGGGGTATAGCTCAGAGGTAGAATGTCTCTGAGTTCAATCCCCAGTACCACACACACACACAAAAACCTAACTCCTTGCTGTCTAAAGGTTTCCAATGCACAAGCTATTTCATATCTACTATTTAATTTACTCCCACAACGATACTTCAAGGCAGATGCTATTATATCTGTTTCAGAATGCAGGGGCCGAGATTCAGTGGGGTAAAGTGACTTGATAAGGTCACAGAGTCATTAGGAATCCAGCCAAGATGGACACCCAACCTGCTGTCCTATCCAGCCCACCACACGGGCCCTCTCTCAACTGCCTCTCTTTCCAAGGTCATTTTAAAATAATCGCATTCTGAAATGTATTCTGGACCCACCATTGTTTAGAAATGGCCCTTGCTAGCTGAGTGTGGTGGCACATGCTTGTAATCCCAGTACTTGGGAGGCTGAGACAGGAGGATAGCTGGTTCTAGGCCAGCCTCAGCTACTTATGAGGCCCTCTGCAACTTAGACCCTGTTTCAAAACCAGTAATAAAAATAGGGCTGGGGGTGTAGCTCGGAAGTAGAATGCCCCTGGGTCCAATCCCCAGTACTGCAAAAAAAAGGTAAAAAAGAAAAGAAATGGCCCTTGCTGGGTCACTGGTCAATGCCAGCACAGCCTTCTGCATACATCCTGCCGGCTGGCACCTTGTTTATAACCAAAACATTTTTCCTGGGGCAGATTCTGCCCATACCACAGAGACTTTTACCTTTTCTGTGTCTTCTATCACCTTCTGGAATCCTGGGTTAATGTTCCCTTTTGACATTGATGTGAAGGGAAATCTGAATGCATCCCACAAACTCAACCTCAGCTCTCTGAAGCTTCTCCCTATTCTTTCTTTCATTCTAAAAGTGTTCTGCTCCCTTCTTAGGAGGAAATGATCCCTTGGACCAAAGAGCCTCCTGACCTCTTTGGATAGAAAAAAGGCATGATAACCTGCAGCCTGACATGGCGGAAGTGTGTCCAGCCTTCCCATTGGAGACTCCCAATCCTAGACTCCTAGATCTTCCTGGGACCAGAAGACTGTAAAGAATAAGACAAGCCCAAGAGTCAAGAGGTAATGATAGCAGCATTCGTCAAAGGTATGTCATGTGCCTGATGCTCCAGGTGTATTTACTCACTCTCTCCTCCACTTCCCTGTGAGCTAGGGCTAGGTGCTTTTTTGCAGATAAGGGAACTGAGCCTCAGTGTGGTGCTGTGACTTCTCCAAAGTAACAGAGCTGCTGGGTGGCCAAGCGGAGACAAACCCATCAGAGCTTCCCTGCTTTGGCCCATACACGCCTCCTAGAGGGAAACTTTTGGGGATGAGCTGTCGACTCAGAGCCTTCCTTGGCAGACTCAAGGGGTGAGTACTCTGTAGATGTTGTGAAATCCACCCCATGTCCACTCAAGCATGAATGCCCCTAGCTAGCTTTTCCCAAAGGGTGTTCTAGATACGCCTAGTTCTGGGCAACATTGCTAGGAGCTCTGAAAAGAAAGATTTCATGTGTCACTACACCTGGGGGTATCAGCATGACACAGGATAGCTCAAGCCTTTAGGAAGCAAATGTGCAATATACATTTCCAAGAAGGAGCGAAGGGACAATGCTTCCCAACCTCATTTGACCTCGAAATGTTTTTTCAAGGAGTATCTCAAAGTGTTCTCTGCAAAACTTTAGTTTGGGATATCCTAAGCCCTAGGACTTAATATGTCTAAGTCCTTAGATGGGACTAGAGGTGTCTGGAGATGAGAGGGTAGAGTGGTTATATAAGTAGTAGCTTGGAGCCATTTGACTAGCTCTGGCTAATAGGCCGTGCCACCTCTGGGTCGAAGCACTGAGAACTGGTGCCTCCCGCATCCCTCTTCTCCTCTGTGGAGATGGCTCTGGAGGCCACACACTTCATGGGAAAGCTTAGAGGATTAACTGGGAGTCAAATTAGCACCTTCCCCTGGGTCTCACTTCTCCACTGGGGATGGGGAGAGGGAGAACATCCATTGGGTAAAGGAGGAGCAGGGCTGAGGCAGACAGCGCCAGGAATTCTTGGCACCTGTAGAGCCACTGAATGTTGAGTGCAACTTCCATGTAGGAGTCTCTGTCATGAACCTTCTTGCTGTAATTTGGGAGATAGTCTGTGCCCTGCAATCCAGGCACTCCCAGTATATCAGAGCACAGCGTGGAGGCAGGCCATCCCTGGCTGTAAGGTACAGTCAGCCAGGGTCTGGTGAAGGTGCAGAGCATGATGCACTAGGTCTGAGGCAGCTCATAGGATTCTGAATCTTTAACCAGCCACCAGGTGATGCTGATGCCACTGGACCCTACACCATACTCTGGAAAGGAAGGTAGCAGAGACAGGGCCAGCTATCCATTGGGTGCAGCAGAAACAGGGCTGAAGGCCCATGAAAATGCTTCCGTTCCAAAATTACAAGGAAAAAAGTGAACTTTTAGGTCAAAGAAAATATTTTAATAGGTAACAGTAGTATATTTCTCTTTTCACCAGCATAGTCATAAAATACTAATTTTAATCTTTCCTGAGGAGGAAGGGATCCATGAAGACAAAAGTGCCTGGAGTCCACAAAAATGTTCATGGGGGCCTGGGGGTGGGACAGGGGCAGTGGGGGTGGTTATGCTGCTTGCAGTGCATAAAACTGTAAAATCTAGAGAATTCACAAAAGGCTACCCAGATAATGGCACAGTGGTCCTCGGGGAAGATCAGTGAGATTCAGTCAGAGGAAGCACTGTGCTGATGTTACTTAGCTGCTCAAATAGTTTTCTGGGTCTACTCAATTTCACCAGATCACCTCCACTTAGGGAGCTCTGAAGGGGTGCCCAAGGCCTCCTGGAGCTCCCCTACCAAATTTTGATGCCTATGAGGTCCTGAATTTCAGTGTCAATGTCCTTTACTCCTCCTCCCAAAAGGCACACCCATCTACTCCCACAGCTGAGAGTTCAGGAGCTAGTCCTATAGCATGAGGGGAGGGGACCAGGCTCTAGCAGCTGCCCTTGTCAGTGACAAAAATAAGACTATCATTTCTGATCTGAGCAGTTAATGTCTAAAGCATGAATCAAGACCCTTGTTAACAAGAAAGAGAATAAACAGGCATTCCCTTCAGCAGGAAATGCATTCTTAAAAACACAGCCTTCCATTTGTCCTGGACCTGATGCCAGGTCCTACTGTCCCCAAAGGCACTGCAGGGGATCTTAGAGAATGAAGACAATAGCTGGGTCTCCTGACACACCTCGTCCCCACCTTGTCACAAACAGTGGCTGGCAAAGTTATTGCTCTGTATGGTCTCAGTCATGTGACCATAGGACTGAATCCCTGGATCTTGGGGATGGAATGATTCACAGATGAGAAAACTGAGCCCCCCCCCCCCCCCAGAAAGGAGAACTGACTTGCTGGAGAGCACAGTGTGAGTTGGAGGCAGAGCCCGGCATGGTACTAGGTTCCTGCAATACCTCTCAGTGAACCCAAGTAAGCTACCTTTTGAAATCTTACTGGCTCATCCTCTACTCCTTCCTGGCCTGGTAAACTCCCAAGTGTGAATTTCTGCCTGTGGGTAGGCTGTGATGACTTTATACCAACGGCAATAATAAGGCCATGGTTCTGGAACCAGTATAATCCTGAGTGAACTATTCAACTTCACAATGCCTCTATTTTGATTTTATCACTAGTAAAATGGAGATAATATTATTACCTATCTCAGAGGGTGTTGCAAAACTAGAAGATAATGAGCTGGGTGCAGTGGCAAGCTCCTGTATTCCTAGAACTTGGGAGGCTGAGACAAGATCACAGATTCGAGGCCATCCTCAGAGACCCTGTTTCAAAATAATTAAAAAAAATTTTTTTAAGGGCTAGGGATGTAGCTCAGAGGTAGAATGACCCTGAGCTTAATCCCCAGTACCTCCCCCCCCCAAAAAAAGGATAATGTATGTAAAGCACTTAACATGGAATTTAGTTGGTGCTCAACAAATGTTAACTGTTATACTAATAAGTACATTATTATTACTATTGTTATTGTCATGTGAAACATGACAGATTTCAGCAAATCTGAGTTCCCCTCTAAGACTCTGAAAAGTTAGACTTTTTTGTTTGTGCGCCTAAGTAACTTTTGTGCTTTCTAAATTATAGGAATTGTGATATATGGACAATTTGCCAAATGTTTTTGGGTCTAATGCACCAGATCCTTGAGGTCTGTCACCAACCACATCCATTTTGAGAAGGAGTCTGCCTCCAAGTCAGGGAAAGCCCTGAGGACTCTGGAACTCTTGGAATGTTGGCCATTCACAGGGATGACCATAGGGAAACACGGCTGCTCTCCAATGTAGTCGCAGATGGAAAACACACACACAATGGACGTGATGGGTTATTTGTGAAAGTAACCCAAGAAATTTCCTGAGTACAGCTAAGGAGTTGGGAGGCTTGATGGACTGAGATCTCTGGAAGGCAAGACGGAAGGGCCACTGCAAGTTAATAGTTAATTCCTTCTTAGGAGGAACCCCTATACACAAGGGTTGAGTCCCCATGGCCATATCTGTGCGGTGATCCTGCCCACTGACCATTATTTATTGGTCTCAATTTGGGCCTATCAGGATCTTTCTCCCAAGAACTAAGCCAGAGGCTAGGAGCCCTTGGATCCTGGTTGAGCCAGAGCTGCGCTGCAGAGCAGGACTCTTCATTATGGAGTTCACATGCCAAGGGAGTACAAGATGATCCAGTGAAATTTGGAACTGCTATCTATTTTTATAAAAAAATGTAGAAACAAAGTAAACTCCTTAATGTTTGATGAGCACATTGGCAATGGGCCTTTCTTCAGTCTGTATGTTGAAAGGTCACTGTCACATCCAATTTGTGAGACATACTAAAGGCACCGGGAGAATTTCACTGACACTGACATAGGTACTGACATAATACCTATCTATTTTTTTGTGTTTAGTGAAGAGTGACATAGCTTTTGTGTAAGTGGATTAGTGAGATATGTTTACCCAATTTTAACCAAACCAATCATCATAACATGATGATGTGGCTTTAAAGGCTCGTAACCACAACAAAATGTGGAGTAAAGATACTACTACTAGTATTAAAATTAAAAGCAACTCCCAAACATTTTTGCAACATGCTGAATAAAATTGAAAATTTAGCATCCCTTTCAGAAAGTAAAGAATATACTTTTTCTACATGAGCTAGATTTCCTCTGACTCCTTCCTCTCCCTGCCCTGTTCTGATCTCTCTCAGCCATGACAGTCTTTAGTGCCAGGGGTTATCCAAAGTGCCAAACCAAGATTTCCAAAATAATAGAGCATAATCAATTAAATTTCTATTACTAGAGAATACTTTTTTAGAGAAAGTAGAAAAGTTACTGGCACTGCCTTTTAAAAGTTATTGGCATGATTTTCATATTATTTCATTTTTCTCATTCTTTCAAAATTTATTTTCATTTTTATAAAATATTTAGTACACTCATATAACAGCTCACTAATATGATTTAAAATAAGAAATATGCATAAGTTGGAGGTACATGTGTAAAATTTTTCTTTAAATTAATAAGATATACCATTTAAAAAATCTTGAAGACCTCTGCTTCAAAGAAGAGGTTGGTGACATCCCATGGCAGCCTCCATGTCCTGCCTCCTGGGGCTTGGCTGTCTAATTCATCCAAGAGTCTCTGGAATCACTTCCAAGAAATCAAAACGTTCTCTGAAGTTAGCCAACATAGGTTCTGATACTTAATAACCAAAAGAATCTTAACCAATAAAGGTAGAATCTGATAAATTTTTTGGAGACAGGCTATGTGAGTACCCCCACTTATAGAGTACTTTTCTACCCCCCAAAAGAAAAGCTCATCCATATTTCCTAGAGGAGAGGCACCTCCCCTGAGTGTTGGGGTGGTCTTTCTGATATTGGCAGAGATGGCTTATCAGAATTTTCTGCCTTCAACCAAAATTTCTATCTCCAGGTGTTTGGGTTATGGGCAGGGTCATTGCTTACAGTGCATCAGCACATAAACATTCAGAATTGTATACTTCATCTCCTGAGTTTGGTTATTATGAGTTGGTCTCCACATGTGCGATCACTCCAGATCACTAGCCAAGCTTAGGGAGGCCCAGGACCCTAGAACGCCCCTGAGGTGGTGCTCCTTAGGGAGGCCCCTTAGGCAGCATCTAGCCTCATTACCATCCCCTTCCAACTTACATTAGGGACCAGCTGGACCTCAACTGGGAAAGAAGAAGGAAGGATATCATACTCTTTCTACCAGGGAGTCAATCCACAAAGATGTTAAAGATATCAAGATAAGACAATCCTTGAGGAAACCTGATCATCTGAGGCCCATGTGCTTGATGTTAATCTGGGCCCCAATAATACTTATTATTACTTATTGAGTACTTATACATCTGTAAGTACTTTAGATACAGTAGTCCATTTCTTCTTCATAACCACCCTTTAAGCAGTCATATTACTATCATCAGCTCTACTTTAAAGATAAGAGCCAGGTGTGGTGGTGCATGCCTGTAATTCCAGTACTTGGAAGGCTGAGACAGGAGGATCACAGGTTTGAGGCCAGCTTCAGCAACTTAGTGAGACCCTATTTCTAAATAAAAAATGAAATAGGGCTGGGGGTGCAGCTCAAAGGTAGAATGGCCCTGGGTTCAATCCCCAGAACCTCAAATGAATCAATCAATTAATGAATGAATGAATGAAAGGGTAGTGAAACAGAGAGATGTTGGGTCATTTATTCAAGGTCACTCAGTAAGTTGCAGAGCTGGGATTTGACCCAAGGTCAGTCACTACCGCTGATGGTCTCAGGTGACCATGGCAATATCTATGAACTTTTAGGGTGCAGACTTTGGTGAGACACAAACAGTGCTCCAGACCCATAAAGTAAGACATGGCATTTCTTGCCAGTAGAAACTCACAATTCTAGACATGTATTTTTCCTTCTAAATAGAGGAAACGACTTGTTCATGGACAAGGTTATGAGACCTGATAAAGGTTGTCACACGCTTACAGAAGACTAAAGAGAGGGGCAAAGTAAGCCAGGCGTGGTGGCACATGCCTATAATACCATTACTTGGGAGTCTGAGACAGGAGGATGGCAGATTCTATGACAGTCTCAGCAACTTAGTGAGGCTCTCAGCAACCTAGGAAGACCCTGTTTCCAAATGAAAAATAAAATAGAGGTAAGGGTGTATCTTGGTAGTAGAATGTCCCTGGGTTCAACAATTCCGAGAGAGAGAGAGAGAGAGAGAGAGAGAGAATGAGAGAGAGGGAAAGAGAGAACGAACTTAAGAGCAGGAGGCCGGGGGTGGGGGGGCAGCTGCCCCAGACTCCTGCCCCAAGACCTCAGGGCCTCTGTTGGGAGCAGCAGCACTGGAGTCTTATGATTGGGGTTTAGCTCCCCACTTTTCTCTTCCTAGTTACTATCTAGTGGTCTTGGGTAAATGGCCTCACCTCCCAGAACCAGTTTGCTCCTAAATGTCTCCCTTAAATGGCTAATTCATGGATTTAGTATGATGTCATATCTATGCTGCCTGGCACACACATCATGGTCCAACAGTGGTGATTCCATCCTCCAGTCTCTCTCGTCTACCTGGGCAGAGGAGGGAGTTGAGAGATCATTTGTTTGCTGTGTGGAGTCGCCTAAATAGAACTTCTATGGGGGAGCTGGGGTGCCCACCTTCCTGGGACCACGTGGTGGCCCTTGTGGACTGAGTATTTCCTGTCTCTCACTAGGGCATGGCACAAGTCCCACAAGCACATGTCACCTGAGAGGCCAGCTTCGTGGTCAGGCTTGAGCATGGCCCTCACTGCACTACCTAAGAGCATGATAGGCCTGGCTCCCCAGGATCGTGGCTCTGGTTCTGAGTCCTGTGGAGTGTGTCAGAACAACAGCTCATTTTTCTGAGAGGTGCCCAGGAAACCCGTATGGTTCTGCTCTGCTCCTCCATGCTCTAGGGCTCAAAGGGCCCGGCCTCCACCACACCGCACCGCACTGCACAGCAGAGGCCTGGGGTAAGTCTGCCTACTTCACTCTCAGAAAGCCTACTAGCCAGCCGATGTCATCCACTTTCTCAATCATATGGGAGATATTAGTCTCTGAGTCCCCATGGGCCTCAGCACTTAAGGGAAGGAAGAAGGTATTATAGATTGGGCCTCCTTAGGGACTCCACGATGTACTGAAGGCCAGTCCTCCAGCCAATAAGTCTACTACTCTCCTTGGGTATCTCTAGAGGTAAGAATAGGATCCAGGATTGTGGACAGTCAGAGGCTCAAACCAGAGCAGAAGTCTCCTTAATGGGCTCTCTGGAGGGGGACAAGTGAATGGTAGAAATGGTAATAGTTAATAAAAAATAGTTATTAAATTCTAGCTATTGCCTACCAAAGGGTCCTGAGTATCCTGGGTGCCAAGAACAGACCCTGGACTTAGGAATTTAACCCTGCAAAGTGTACACTGTCATTATTACAGGAGAAAAAACTGAGTTTCAGAGAGATTGGTGCAGCTTGAGAAAGGCAGCTGATGGAGTCAGATGGGTCCACACTTTCCACCAGGGCACCGCACTGCCTCCAGGCAGGGCACAATCTCCCCACTGTGGTAACCAGGGAAAGCCGGCCACATTGTGCCTATCTCCCCACCCAGGGCCAGCGTGCTTTCAAATGGCCGTATAAACCAAGTCGTGGGCATCTTCAGGCCAGCCTGCTCTCCTCCAGATGACCTGGGAGCCTTGGCTCTCCAGAAACATCCTCTGGCTGGCGGACCAGCAGCAGAAGTCTCTGTAGCCTCTGTGTCCGTCCCCAAGAGCCCACTCTGGGAAGCACACCTTGCCCCGATAGCTGGGCTGTGAGCACTGTGTGGCCTTTTCCCTCCTGGCCTCGCCCATACGTCCCTAACTTTCCTTTGGTTTTGCTGGGCTGGTTCAGCTTTCCCCACACCCTGCTCATTGATACCCCGATTCCACCAAAGCCAGTGCTCCCTAAACTCGAGTCATTTGCACACCACTCTCATAATGTCAGCCATGTCTGTGTCCCACCTGTATGCTTATTTACTTAATAGTATTGGGCCAGAAAGCTGAGGTTGAAATCTCAGCTCTGCCATTTACTAGCTTTGTGTTGTTGGGCAAGTTTCTTAGCCTCTCTGCTCCTCAGTTTACCTATCGGTATACTGAGGACAATATTGGTAACCACTTCTGAGGGGTGCTGTGAGGACTAAATGAGCAATTGCAGGTAAAACCGTAGAACAGCACTTACCACCTAGCAAGTACTCTTGTTAGCTACCATCACCACTATTTTTATTTAAAAGGGAAACTTGGAGAGGGGGGGTTAGCACAGTGGTAGAATGCTTGCCTAGTATGCACAAGGCCCTAGATTTAATCCTCAGCACACACACACAAAAATTTTTTAAAGAAAACTGTATGTCCCTATCATAAATGGAAAACTCAGTACCACTTGCCACAAATAGTTATAGTAAAAATAAATGTAATGAAAACAGTTATTAAATTCTAGCTATTGCCTACCAAAGGCTCCCTGCCAAGACCTGCTCTCATCTTGTCGAGAAAGGAGATAAGAAAGTGTCAAAAAGGTGTTGACAGTGCACTGGGCTCAAGGAGGGTGAGCAACTCCCCAAGCCTGTCCTTTTTTTAGCACTCAAAGTCCTGGGGCAACTCTCATTCCCATTAAAATCCCACTGGACCTCAAAGAGAGGACGGCTTCTTGATAAGAAGGGCTAAAGAGAGCTGAAAGTGAAATAATGTCTCATGGTGTGATTTCATGTGTGTGTGTGTGTGTGTGTGTGTGTGTGTGTGTGTGTGTGTGTGTGTTTGTGGGGGGGGCTGGGTCTGCAACCTACTTACAATCATGTCACGTAACAAACTCACGACGTGGATCATACAGCCCAAGCCCACCTCTAATGAGTGACTCCCTAAATGCTACAAATATGTGGAAAAAGCTGGGCATGGTGGCACACACTTATAATCCTGGTACTTGGGAGACTAAGACAGGAAGATTGCAGGTTCAAGGACAGGCTCAGCAAGTCCTCGAGCAAGGAGACTTTCATCAACCTAGTGAGAGCCTGTTTAAAATAAAAATAAAATAGGGCTGGGGGTGTAGTTCAGAGGTAGAATGCCCTTGGGTTCAATACTCAGTGACACACACACACACACACACACACACACACACACGTGTGGAAAAGCTGTTGTGTGTGTGTGTGTTACTACGACAGTACTGAAGGAAACCCACATTCGTCAATGTCAACACCAAGAAGGGTGGTTAAACTGTTGCACAGCTAAAGTTGCTCTATATTATACAAGTATTAAAAAATCATGTCTTGAAGAATCTTTAATGAGAGGAAAAATTATTGTGATTGGATGTTCAGTTAAAAAAGCAGCCCACAAAATTGCATTGCCAGTAAGATCTTAGTTTTACAAAGTGTAGAGAAATATAAAGAAAACACATTATAATATTAACAATATTATGAGTGATGGGACTCTGGAGGATTTTTTATCTTTATATTTATTCTGAAATTCTTATTTATACTCATTTCTATATTTCCCAAGAATTTTTAGCAAGGAGTACATATCATTTTTATTATTAGGAAAAATCAAATAAAAATTAGAAATTCTTAAAAAGTACTAGGAAGAAAGTAACCAGAGTTGATTAAGCCCAGCCTTAGCAAGCTTTTGTACATCTGTTACTGGCGGGAAAAGGTCTTCTGTCTGCCTGACTGTCGCCTGCTTTCTGTCTTCCTTAGAGAAGGCCCTGGCAGAGACAGTGGGGTTTGCCCAGCATCATGGGCAGGTGGCACCTCTGCTAAGGCTCTGGGTCTGAAGGTCCATCGGGTTAGATTGTCCTGGGCTGTCTTGGAGACCGTAGTCTGGTCTCCAAAATCCTTGGGGGTAGGCATGACATCCCCTTTCCCTCCACTCTTGATTTTTCCATGATCTGGACTGTGGCATTTGAGAACTGCCCGTGGGACCTGAGTTACTTACTAAAGGGAGGGTGACCACCTTTCATGCCCACTTTGGGTGGAGGCAGCTCGAGGTGGAGACCCTACTCACCACCAGCAGCTGTGTGCCTCTCTCCAGCCATGGCATGAGGATTAAATAACACAGCTGGCCCAGAGGCTGACATACTCTACGTGCTCAGTGAATATCAGTTTCCTCCCTTCTTTCCTTGTGCATATACTACACCAGAACTCAGTTCTCCATTGCTTTCCCCCCATCTCAAGTAGCTCCCCAAGGTGCAGCAGGGTCAGGGGCCGAGTCGAGAGCTACAAGCTCTCTTCTCTCCATCTACCTTGGCCTCTGCTCCTCTTTGGGCAGCAATCTGTGGAGTCACAGTGAGGATGGCGGGGGGGGGGGGGGGGGGGGGGGGGGGGGGGGGGCGGCCCAGTGGCTCGGTGGGGCCACCCATGAGAGGCAGCAGGGTGGAGAGGGGGTGGATAACTGGAGACACCCCCCCCCATCTTGCATTCTTTCAAGCCAGACTATAAGAATTTGTTCACCAGGAACATGTGCTTAATGAACCCAGGGCCTTTTTTAAGCAGGACACATTTTATGAGTATTACATCCATTTGTTCGTTCTAAAATAATTAATTGTGAGCACTCAGTAAATCCCCAGAATAACTCTGGGTGCTGGACACAGTGGGGGACTCCTTCTCACCAGGCTCAGTCTTGCTCCTGCTGGAGACATGTGACACAGCCATCCTCATTACAGAAGCTCAGAGGCAAGAGGCTTGGGAAGCTGAGAAGCCATTCTGTGTAGCTCCGCCCATCAGGAAAGGAGTCTAACTTCTTCTCATGGACTCACAGAACCCCTGGCCCCAAAACCACAGACTCCCTGAGCCCCTTGGGAATTCAGCTTCAAATAGAAGATGTTACATGGTCCTTTAAGTCAGCTCTGTTGCTTGGTGGCTGGGTGAGCTTGGACAAGTCACTTAATACCCTCCAGCCTGGGTGTCCTCGGTGAAATGGAAGTAAAGATACAGCCCTGATCACATTGCTGCAAGGGGCGCGTGATGACACAAGAGACTGCCTTGGATTTGGGGAGAAAATTGGTGCTTTTTCCCACTGTCCAAGTGGAGGTAAACAGAGTCAAGAACACAGCCTCCAGAGATCGGCCACCTGGGGTCAAATGCCACCCATAAGACCCCTCTGTGATGCAAGACGGTGATGGTAATAATCCTTACTTTGTAGGGCTGAGGGAATAGTGACTTATTGTATGGGAGGGGCTCGGGACACTGTTCAATGCATAGTCAGAACTACATGTTTGCTTTTTACTTCCCCCTAGAAAATGTTTACAGGGGTAATTAATCATGTTGTAGCAGTTAGCACATAGTTATCCTTCCCAGATGATCTCAGAGGGCACATAGGAACTCCTCACTTACCACCAAGCATAGAGGAAAGGATAACAGCTGTGAATGCAAATGGCCACCCCTAAAACCTATGCCCATGTACACCTGCGTGCGCGCGCACACACACACACACACACACACACACACACACACACACACACACATTTCACACATCACACCATACTACTGAACCACTGAATCGTGGACGAAACAAATGAACAAATGTGATACCAACTGCTTGGTCCATGAAGTAAAAAATCACAAGATACTCTTGGAGGCATTCACTGTTGTGTTGAGGGGCAGGAGCCCCGGAGTTGGAGTCAGATGGACCTGGGTTCAAGGCTCCATGGTGGTAGATATTAGGCAAGTCACTGGTCCTGAATTTCCCCCTTTATAAAAGTGTTGGGGTGAGGGGTAGGTAATTCCCCCTGCCTCACAGGCCTGTCATCGCCCCTGGTGGGGGTGGCACAATCCTTGGCAGGTCCCACCTCCCACAGGCCCCCAGCCTAGCAGTCCTCGGCAGCTTCCACCTTTTCCCTGCAGAAGACCCAGTGCAGATGAGTCCTACGACTGCTTCGCTTCCCCTGCCACCCAGTAGCTGCTGGAGACTGGTGGGAGGCTGGAGCACCAGCCAGGGGTCCCCAGTCTAGGCTGCTGTTTACAGCTTTTACAACTGTTTACTGTGCAGGAGGGAGCAGGGCAGCTGGGCCTGCCTCTGGTCTCTGGCTTCCTCAGCCTTTCCCTTTGAAGAAAGCCAGTCTGAGTACAGCTCACTCTAGGAATAGCTTGGACAGGGTCCCCTGGAAGGGAGCAGGGCACAGGCCTAGACACACATACCCCTCTAAGGAGCAGGGAAAGGGCACAGGGGGTGGAGGGCGCTGGACATGAAAGGAGAGATGGGGATGGAGATAAAAACAGGGGCTCTGACCAGAACACAGGACAGGAGCATTGGGACAGAAATAGCGGCAGAGTCAAGGATGGCTAAGGCTGGGCCAGCACAGAGTTCACACATGCAGGGGAGCAGGGAGACAGAAGAAGAGACACAGGAAGCCTGAAGGGGAGAAAGCCCCGCCTGGCAGGCTTGCATAATAATCTCAGGACCCTTCTGTTGCCACAAAGGGGCCCATGTGAAATCTAGGGGTGGGGATCCCCAATAAGAACCACATCTTCACCCCAATGTGTGCATGATTTCCAACAGCGAGTCAAAGGGGCATGCTTTAGTTAAGGACCGGCAAGATTCACTTCTTATTTAAAACTTAAGACAAACAATATAAAGACTTAACTGAAATGCCACCCAACAAAGCCAACTCCCCTGGAAAGTTCAAGCTCGGCGCCCCTTCCCAGCACCCTGTACCTTTAAGGAGGAGAAGGATTCCCTCTGCTTCCCTCCGGGCTGAAGAGGCAGGTTATTCTAGGATATAGCGATGACTTACCTAAAACTGAGTTATTCCCCTTTCCTCTGCTGGCCAGCCACTCTTCACTCTGGGGAGCTTTTACCATTTAAGGTCAATGTTACATCTGGCTCCGGAGCTTGCTCGCTCGGAGCTGAGAAGCCTCTGGCTGCAGAGCCTCGGCCGCCCGCCTCCTCTGAGCAGGGCTGGGACTTGGAGCCAGAACTCCTCTGGGAGCCCCCTGCGGCCTGGCTCCAGGGGCCAAAGACAGGGAAGCCCACCAGGCAGCTTCAGGACTCAGGCAGGCTGGGCCTGCCAGGCAGCCCCCCACACCCCCCAGGGCCCTCCCCTGGTACCCACCCAGCAGATGACAGTGGGCAGCTCATGCCGCTGGACACTGTCCTGGTTAGCCTAGGACGAAGGGGACTCTGCAGACCCGCCTCCCAGCCTGGAGTCTCCAGCAAGCATGTGAGCCTGGATAATACCCTGGCCCAGCGCCAGGAGAGACTGGGAATGTTTCCTGTTCTGGGAGTAGGGGATGGGGTGGGGGGGTGCTGCTCCCACCTTAAACCCTTGGGATTACCAGAGAAAAGGGCCTGGGAGGTTCGGCTAATCCTAGACCTGGCACCAGCCCCAGGGGTCAATCTCTGCTCCTCTACATGGCAGCCCTGTGGTCTTGACATTACATGGCCTCAGTCTCCTCATCTCTAAAGTGGGAGTAATAGTGATAATACTTAACTCACTAGGTCACTTGGAGGATGAAATGAATAATATTCAGGTACTTTGCACAGTGCCAGCATCGCATAAGTGCTGGACCAGCATGAACGAGCTTCCTACTCTTGCCCAGACACAGGAGAGGAAGAGCTGCCTCCCTCCTGGAAATCCCACACTCTGTCTACACTCACTCTGTACCCTCCTCAGGTGCAGTGCCCATTGCTCAGAGCAATGACCCCTTCTGGGGTTAGAGGCAGCACAGAGAAGCCCTGGGTCAGGTTGCCAGACACTTACAGGACACCCACTTAATTTTGAATTTCACATGAACAGTATATAACGATTTCAGTATAAGTATGTCCCAAACATTGCATGGTTACATGCTTTTACTAAAAGATGAAGTTCTTGAAAGATGAACATCTGAAGTTCAAGTTGAACTGGGCATCCTGTATTTCTGCTTGCTAAATCTGGGAACCCATCACTTACCACCCCAAGAACATTCACTAGGCATGGCCAGGAGCGGTAGTGATGGAGCTCCAAGGCCAGTGGTCTCAGACCCTCCAGGTGAAGTCCTCCAGGACCTGCACAGTCCCATCTCTAGCTCTTAGCCACAGGCCAGTCTTCCCAGCAGGAGTTCTCCACAGGCCTCCATCCCAGCCCCTTCCTCCCGTGTGTAGTCCTGGTTGTCTCTCCTTCTGGGTATTATAAGAGAGGTCCCTGGTAGAGGTGTAGTCATGCTATCTGTTACCCTTCTTACTAACTGTATTTTTGCAAATGAAACCAAGGATACTGGCCATGCTTTCTCTCAGGTGTCCATACCTATCCATTTGCTGGTACAGGCTACCACTGGCAAAGCCACTTGGTGAGAAGTACTAGAATCGCAAGTGTAAGAACTAGAAAGGATTATCCAAACTCATTAGCTCTGCATTACCAACCTCAGTATGCATTAGAACTGCCAAGTGTGAAGCTCCTCCTTGGGCTCCTCTTCCAATTCATATTCCTTGGATCTAAAGCACGACCCAGGAATCTGCATTTGAATTAAAGCCCTGAATTAATTCTTACACGGTTGGTCCAAGAACCCTACTTTAGGGAATGTTGCTCCAAAAGTTAATCTGGAAACCAGAGGTTGAAATGGAATTTAAGGCTTTGTGTGCTTGTGAGTGATTGTGTGCATAAGCACATACATGTACAAATTCATATATTAAATTCATACTCTATTTCTAGTACTATATTAGATGCCTTACATATAAGCATGTGTGTGTCTCACATGTCCTATGAAATAGAATTATTATATCTTTTCTTCAAAAAAGAAGTCGAGGCTCAAAGAAGTAGAGCAACTTACTGATGATCTACAGCCATGCATGTTAGGACTGAGATGTGAATTTAGGTGGTTTGGTTCTAAAACTCCTCTTTACCATGTTGATACCCCTTCAGCCATGTTTCCTAACCTGGGGTTCATGGATGGCCTTCATGGGTCTCTGGGCCAACTGAAATTGTATGTAAAACATTGCGTGATCTGTGTTTTTCTTGGGTAGGACCCCATAGCTTTCACCAGATTCACAAAGATGTCACCAAATAACTTTTTTTTATATGTAGTACTGGGGATTGAGCCCAAGAATATTCTACCTCTGAGTTATACTCCCAGCCCTATTTTATTTTATTTTTATTTTGAAACAGGGTCTCACTAAATTGTGGAGGGCCTCACTAAGTCACTGAGGCTGGCCGCAAACCTGTGATCCTCCTGTCTCAGCCTCTCAAGTACTAGGATTACACGCATGTGCCACCATGCCCAGCTGCCAAATAACTTTTTTAAATTACTGCATTTACAAAAGCATTTTATAAAGCACATTACTGGTGGGTGCATAAAATGACACAAGCTCTATAGAGGACAGTTTAGCACTATCAAGATCCTAAGCAGCAGATATGGAAGTGCACACCTGTTATCCCAGTACTTGGGAGACTGAGACAGGCGGGTCACAGATTCAAGGCTAGCCTCAGAAATTTAATAATACCCTCAACAACTTAGTGAGACCTTATTTCAAAATAAAATAGAGCTAGGGGTGTAGTTTGGAGGTAGAAGGGCCCTGGGTTCAGTCCCTAGTACAAAAGAAAAAAAAAGAAGGAAGAAGGAAGGAAGGAAGGAAAGAAGGAAGGAAGGAAGGAAGGAAGGAAGGAAGGAAACAAAGAAAAAGAAAAAGTAAGGTTTATACTCTTTGACCCAATTTTACTTCTAGGAATTTATTCTACAAACACACTCCCACACTTGTGAAATGACAGATGAACATGATTATTCATTGCAGCATAGTTTATAAGAGCTAGAGGATTAGAAAGGACATAAACGTCCACTAATGGGGGGCCATAAAAGAAGATGGGGTGCAGCCACAACAAAGGACAAGAAGCTCTTGGTGCAGTATAGGATAAGCCTCCAGGATACACTGTTATGGGGGAAAAGGAAGCTAAAAAAAACACTACCGACCAAATGCTACCATCTGAGTGAAAAAAGTGTGTGCAAGCCGGACGTGGTGGCACACACTTGTAATCCCAGTACTTGGGAGGCTGAGACCAGAGGATCTGGGTTCGTGGCCAGCTTCAGCTACTTAGTGAGGCCCTCTACAACTTAGTGAGACCCTGTTTCAAAATAATAATAATAATAATAATAATATAATAAAATAGGACTGGGAGTGTAGCTCAAAGGTAGAATGCCCCTGGGTTCAATCCCCAGTGCCACAAAACAACAACAACAACAAAAAACAGAGTGTGTGCATGAAAATTAGCACCCAAAATGGGTAATATGAATGTTGGTTATCCATTGGAAGGGGAACTAAGTGGCTGGGGTAAGTGGGGTAAGGGCTACCCACTGTATCCAGGTACAAATGTATTCCTCATTTATACATTTAAAGTCTTGAACCATATGAATAAATCATGTGTTTATGTTCAATAATAATAGTAATACTCACACAAAAGTATTGCCATAAATAGGATTTAATCCATTCATTGTCTGGCACCTTTTCCTCCAAGTGTCAAGAGTGTTAGATGATCCTGACTAAAGGTTATTAGTGGGTTGTTGTTTTTTTTTAAGTCTTTTATTTTGGAATAACTACAGGCACACAGGAAGTTGCAAAAATAGTACAGAGTCCCATGTACCCTTCACCCAGCTTCCCTCAAGAGTGAAAACTTATATTGCTATTATACAATGTATTTTAAAACCAGGAAATTGGCATTGGAACGTTACTGTCAACTAGGCTATAAATTTTATTCTAAAGGTTATTTTTAAAATGCAAGTGTCTCGCAGCTCATTCATTCATTTAAAAGTGTTTATTGAGCACTGTTGGTGAGTCACATAGAGAGTAGGCCGATGGGCCGTGGTAGGAGCACCTGGACCCAAGCCTGCCTTCATGGGGTGGACGAGTGAGTGCGACCCCATTAGTAAGGTAGTAGTGTCAGGGAGGCCTGAGCCCAGGACCCACAGGGAGTGCTGACCACAGCTCTAAAAAAGGAGCTATGTCCCTTGCTGTCCTGGTGGTAGAGCCTCACAGCTTGCCCGAAAGCTGACTTTTAATCCTTAAAAGAGCATGAGCAATTATGCCGCTATATTTATCCTTGTTCCGGGAGCCACACAGGGATTTGGCCTCGCTCTCCCAAAACCTTCTAGCTCATCACTCATTCCATCAGGGACAATCGTGTCTTCTGAGCATAAAAGCAGCGGGCCAGCAGAGGCACACAGCTCGGGGAGGCTCTCGGACAGGCCATTTGACCTGAGGCCATCTGACCTGAGGCCAGGGGAGAGGTTTTAAAGGCCCAGGCAAAAAGCACATCTTGGGACTAAGGGAGGCCGAGAGAGGAGACGAAGCTTCTTGCCATGAACACTGCCAGCTCTGGGCCGATTGCTGGATGGCCTCCCTGGGAGTTTTGACTTCCCTGCCCCTTTTATACAAAGGGACTCCATGATGTGCTCAGTACTGAGTGGGCCTGAGCGAGTATGTGAATAACTGAGAGGCCAAATTAGCAGGAATGGCATCCAGGCAATGGTGACAGGTGTCATTTAACAACTGACCCTAGAATCACCCAAAGACTAGAGGCCTCGGCCTTCCAAAGACCCTGCTTCCTTTTTATTGGAGGATGGTGTGATGTTTAGTCAGGCATCATACCAGCCACTTGACACACATGGGCTGATGCTGCCCTCCCCAGATCGCCAAGATGTGGGGCTTCTCACGCCCATGTCCTAGATGAGGAAACGGAGGCTTGGCCAGGTCAAGGAGCTTGTCAATGTTTCAGGGTTTGTAAACCCAGGTCTTTCTACTCCTGGAGTCCCCAGGTGCTGAGTTGGAGGCAGCAGACTAGGGAACCTAGCAGAACCTAGGGAACCTAGGTTCTCAGTCTCCCTCTCCCTTCCAAAAGGAGGGTATCTTCCTCTCCTTCCTATGACCCCCCTCCATAAAATGAGAGTAAAGGACACCTTAAAAAGGAATACGTCTTTAGCCCCAAAGAGGATGGGAATGAGGGGTGTGAATGGACATCTCTAGAAGCTGGCAAGAGGATGGAGGAGCGTGCCTAGTACAGCAAGCAGGAAGAAGAGGCTGGCCCCGGACAGCACACAGAGAGGGCGAGAGCTGAGGAGGAGCTCACCAGCCCTGAGGTCCCAGAGGGGCTCCAGACCTGAGAAAACAGGTATAACAATGGCAGGAATGAGATATGGGGCCAGAAAAGAGATGAGGACAAGTTTATGGACAGAAGGGGCAGGAAGAGATTGAATCCAAGTAAGTTTGGTATTATATTTAGACTAGAGGCCTCGGGCTAAAGTAAAAAAGAACTGTAAACAAATATTGATTTCTTTTTCACAGACACATGGGATAACAACTCTGAAAATACTTTCTGTACCCTCTAGGATGGAGCAAATATATTGTGGATAATGAGAGCCAAGTTTTTCACTGTCAAATATGAAAAAGAGGGAAAATAGAAAGAACCATGCAGTGTTGTGCTGGAATCATAGACAGTGGAGTGAACTAGACAGACAGTAAAAGATGGATGGATGGATAGATAGATAGATAGATGGTAGATAAAGTATGTATATGTAGATCTATACAGATGCTCCTTGACTTATGATGCGATTATATCCCAATAAACCCATTGTAAGTTGAAAATATTATTAATTAAAAATTCACTTAATACACCTAACCTACCAAACATCATAGCTTAGCTTTGCCTATTCTAAGTTCTCAGAACACTTATATTAGCCTAGAGTCGGGGGGAAAAAAATCATCCAACACATCAACTATTTTATAATAAAATGTGGAATGTCTCATGGAACTTACTGAATACTTGTATCCATAAAACATGGCAACAGAGTACACCGCAGAGTGTAGATTGTTTACCCTGATGCTTGTGTGGCTCACTGGGAGCCACAGCTCACTGCTATTACCCAGCATCTCGATACCCAAAACTGCGTATTACTAGCCTGAGGAAAGATCAAAATTTAAAATTCAAACTATGGCTTCTACTGAATGTGCATTGTTTTTGTAAAGTCAAAAAATTGTTAAGTTTAACCATCCTAATATACAGTCTACTTGTGTGTGCATATACAGTCATCTACTTTCTAGGTCTGGCCACTGAGAGGGCCTGGATATAATGGTGCTCCAATAGCCATGAACACACGTTGTACCCAGATTTTAGTGTATAAATATCATTCTCCAATAAAAAGGAACAGAGTCTTTGGAGAAATGGGTGGTTCTAGGATTAGGACAGGTGAAGTACAGGGTGAACCTGGAGCATCTTATTGTTCCACAAAATAAACATTAGGAAGACATGTTGAAAGGACACTTGAAGGAGTTCCTGTTGGCCAAATCTGAGACAATGTGAACATCAAATAACTAATGATAGTCAAGGATCCATGGAATAAAATAAGAATTTATGAGTCCATGTGGATATAAACAAACAAATCAACAGGAGAAGAGAAAGCTTGACTTTATAAATGCTGCCTTTAATACATGTAGAAGAATGATAGAATAAAAGTCACAATTTGGCTATCATCATAATAATCATTCATGCAAAAAAATCATCAGTGAATGGTAAAACTTCTGGTTGAAAGTTTTAAGGAGTAACAGGCTGTTACAGTAACAGACTAAATAACAGTATAGTCTTAAACTATGCCCTCCAGTATACTAATTAATAATAAACACCACTATAGCCAAGTGAACAAGATTAATGTCACCAATAGGAGAGAAATTGATATAATGTACCTCCTGATAGGATGCAATGTGAACAGAGCACTGCTTCTGTGATATTCCTGCCAAAACTGTGTAATCTGAGCCAATCATGAGCACACAATCCAAATCCAACAAACAACAGCATGTACTCTTCAAAAGTATCAGTGCTGAGCTGGGCGTGGTGGTACACCCTTGTAATCCCAGTACTTGGGGGGGGGTGAGACAGGAGGATCCAGGTTCGCAGCCAGCCTCAGCTACTTACTGAGGCTCTCCGCAGCTTAGTGAGACCCTGTTTCAAAATAAAGACTAAAAAATAGGGCTGGGGGTGTAGCTCGGAGGTAGAACGCCCCTGGGTTCCATCCCCAGTACCAAAAAAAAAAAAAAAGTATCAGTGTTGTTATTTCATTACATATAAAAGGAGACCAAAAACACATGACAGTTGAGTGCAACAAACGAGCTGGGATTTTCTTTTGCTCTAAAGTAAATTACTGGGACCATTGACAAAATTTGAATAAGGTCTGTAGATAGTTCCAGGGAGAAAGATGATGATGATGATGATGATGATGATGATGATGATGATGATAATGATAGATAGATAGATAGATAATAGAGTGAGCAAATGTGACAAAAGATCAATATTTAGGGTATCTGTGTGAAGGGTGTACCATAATTATGTGTACTATTCTTGCCATTCTTTGTGTGTGTGTGTGTGTGTGTGGTACTGGGGATTGAACCCAGAGGCATTCTACCTCTGAGCTACACCCCCAGTCCTATTTTTTATTCTTTATTTTGAAACAGGGTCTCACTAAGTTGTGGAGGGCCTCTCTAAGTAGCTGAGGCCGGTCGTGAGCCTGTGATCCTCCTGTCTCAGCCTTCCCAGTACTGAGATTACAGATGTGCACCAACCTGCCCAGCTCAGTACGTGCTTTCTTGGGGTTTACAGACCTCCTGAAGCTCACCAACTGAAAGCACCCCTGAGTTGGTTACTTACCCCCTGCTTGTACTTCCGAGGGAGAGTGAGCTCATCAAGCTACTTGGCAGCCCATTCCAACAATAAAAAGCTCTGTCACTTCCCCTCCTTGAGTCCTCCCTGTGGAGAAGTGCAGAACCCGTGTCCCCATTCCCTGGTAGCCCTTGGAATATACGTGAAAACAGCAACTGTAGCATACCAGCAGATCTAGCCAAGGCCGAAATCCTATTGCATATTTAAACCCCACGCTGGTCTCTCTCCATTGAACACCACACACTTTGCCAAAATCCCTCTCACAAGGCAATGCCCAGAATAATATAAGGGGCAGCTGGTGTCCTTCATCCAGCGGGCTCTTTATTTAGGGGATTCTGATTTCCTATGGCTGGGACACTAGGACTCTTTGATTGTGTTGACTCTTGGACCAGCCCTGTTATTATTTGGCTCGTAGAAAGCCCATAGTCCACTGAGACCCTCAGATCTTTATCACTGGGGTTGAGCTAGCCCTACTTTATCCCTTTAAACTATTCTGAGTAACACCATAGTCTCAGCCTGTTCTTCTGATACAATATTTCTATAGTGTTGCCATGACACAACAGATTGTTATTCTCACCAAAAGAAGAATCAACCCTTTCTCAGATTCTCCCTCCTGGCTTCACATGGCTTTTCTGTTGGGTGGAAAAGGAAAAGAGATGTGAAGCAGAAGAGGATTTTTGAGGTTTTCTAGTTGACATTCCAGCCTCAGATGAATGCTAACAAAAGCTCGATTTCACTAATCCTGAAAGGATGTGCCGGCCTTGCTGGTTCAATGCCTGCACCACGAGGCCCTCCC
>PVLC010006325.1:49859-70374 GCA_004027655.1 Graphiurus murinus | reverse complement strand
GGAAGCAGGAGGGAGGGAGGAAGGGAAGGGAAAGGAAGAGGGGAAAAGAGAAGAGACTAGAGACATAGCTCAGTGGTAGAGAGGCCCTGGGTTTCATCCCCAGGATGGGGGGGGAGGGGATTGGGGGGGGAGAGAGAGCACACACGAGCAAGAAACTTCTCTCCAGCTCAGTAACCATAGAAAATGACTTGACTTCATGCTGGAAACTAGGACCAGAGTCATCCTTGGGCAGAGCTGTCCAGTAGAGCTGTCACATCCCCCACCGTGGCTGCTGAGCACTGGAAATGTGACCAGTCCCAAGTGTCCAAAGGATGATCTCTTGGTGATATCAAGGATTGCATAAAATACACTCAACTGCATAAAATATACTTTATACTTTGGGTTTACTTTATTTTGGGTTGTTTTGTTATTTTGGTACTAAGGATTGAACCCAGGGACATTCTACCTCTGAGCTATACCTTCAGCCCTTTATATTTTTTATCTGTTTGTTGCTACTAGAGCTTGAACCTAGGAGCATTCTACCTCCAAGGTACATCCATAGTCCTTTTGATTTTTTTATTTTGAAACAGGGTCTAGCTAAGTTGCTGAGGCTGGCCTCGAACCTGTGATCTTCCTAGGTCAGTCTCTCAAGTACTGGGATTAGAGGTGTGCATCACTGCACCCCCCCTTCTTTATTACTATGTCCTGAAAGCAAAGATCCCAAAGTTTACACCCTCAAAATACCACCATAAAAATTAAGCAAACAGCAATAACTGATTATCAGATGAGCCAAATTACAAATTCAGGGGCCACTCAACTCCTTCAGAGACTCCCATTCTGCCGCAGGTAGGTCTACCTCAGCAGAGGCTAGGAGCCTGCCCTCTTTCCATCCAGGACAAACAAATGTAACCTGTATCCCAGTGGTTCTCAACCAGGGACAAATCACATCCCCAGGCAATTACTAGAGACAGTTTTGATTGTCATGTGGGGGCAGGGCACTATGGGCCTCAAGGAGGATCCAGGAATCCTACCCAGGAGGCCAACAACCCCCCTCCAAGGAATCACCCATCCCCAAGTGCCAACAATCCAACACAACCAAGAAACCCGGTCTGAGGTCCACTCCAATGTCCAGGGCAGGAGCAGGAGGGGTCATCCCTTAGCAAAATGGCTTTTCTCCAGGGCTCAGAATTGGTACTAAGTTTGAGTGCTCTAAACAAAGTGGGAAAATGAGAATAATAGTAATTTGAAAGCTACCATCATGTCCTCACAAGACAAGGGACTGAGGGGTCAAGGGCTAGGATACATCCAGGCAGCCCTGCTTTGCAAGGTATCTGGGGTTTAAAAAGGAGTTTTACATTTGAAGAAGCATGAGCTGGGCTCCTCCCACCCACCCAGCAGGCAAGGGCGGCCTCTAAGGGAGGGCTGAACTGCAGCAGTCACCAGCATGCCCAGTTCACCACGCCTGACCACAGGGTGAGGCCCAGGTTCTCTGACAGGCAACCGAGCGGTGAAGTCACTGTGACCAGGTCTGCAGGTACTGGAAAGGGGACCGGGTGACCCACGGAGGAGGTAAAGACAGGAAGACTTCGGGGCTGAAGGGGAACGGGCCAGCCAGGCTGAGAGGATTCGGGAGGGGTTGGGGGAGGCACGTGATAATTAACTCAGCAAGTTGATAGTATTTGCATATAAATGCTTCCACAAATCACTACAAACAAGCTAGGACAAGTCAAGCCTATTAGCATATACAAGCCAGCCCGGGAAGGCCTCTCTAGGTGGGTCATTGAATGGGCTGCTCACTTGGAAGGCCGCCTGCAGGCCTGGGGTGGGGGTGGGGGCCTGGAGTGAGAGGGAGGACAGAGACACAGGATCTGCTACACACCCTGGCAGGGTGGCCCAGAGCTGGCCGGTGTCCCCAGCCCATAGGGGAGGAACAGAACAAAGGCTAAGGACCTCTTGGTTTATTTATTTCTTTTTTTTTTTTTTTGGTACTGGGGATGAAACCCAGGAGCATTCCACCTCTGGGAGCTATACCCCCAGCCCTATTTTTTATTCTTTATTTTGAAACAGTCTAAGTCGCGGAGTGCCTCACTAGTAGCTGAGGCTGGCCGTGAACCTGGATCCTCCGGTCTCAGCCTCCCAAGTACTTGGATTACAAGCGTGCGCCACCATGCCCAGCTTGGTTTATTTCTAATAGGATATTGGGAAAAGAAAGGTAGCTGGTGCCATAAACTGGAAGGAAATGAATATGAGACAGAAAAGGATGTGGGATGAGAACTAGCATTTGTGGACAGGCTACTTAATTCATTGTACTAAGCACCTTAAGATGAAGCCCTGTTTTGTTTGATGTGTCTGTACTACAGAGGTGAGGTACTTATCTTGCCTGTTTCACAGAGGAAATAAAGTGAGGCTCAGAGAAGTTTTGTGATTGGTCCAAAGTCACACAGCTGCTGGGACACACACGATGGCCTCAGGAGAGGAGTAAGACCCACAGCAGAGTGAAGGGCAAGGTCTGCAGGCTCTTCTGTTTCATATCTGCTTCTCCCAGGAACTGAATGGCAACACAGACACCCCTCCACTCCATTTCAGGGGATGATTCACAAGTAGCACCCTGACCCTGAACTCAGGGCTTCCTTGTTTTTAGTCCATAATTATTCCACACCTGCCACCATTGAGGAAGACCACACCTCCCTCCCGTTAGACACCTGGGAGTTTGCACCAGGATTTCCTGTCGCCGATGTCTCCATTGTCAGGACAATTATTTTCCCTAGCAAGGGCAAAATAAATTGATAGCCCTTTCCTATCAGGTGTAAAAGTTCTCTGCTTTCCCCCAGATATCTGTAGGTTTCATACCTGTTGGAGGAATAATGAACGTCAACTTTCCCTTTGAAAAGGACATGGGGTGAGGAGATCCTAGTATTTCCAAGTGGCCATTTCTAACCTGGAACTACATTTTTGTTTTGTTTTGCTTTTGTGGTACTAGGAACTGAACCCAGAGACATTCTACCTGTGAGCTACACCCCCAGTCTGATTTTATTTCTTATTTGGGAACAGGGTCTCACTAGGTTGATGAGAGTCTCGCTACTTGCTGAGGCTGTCTTTGAACCTGCGATCCTCCTGTCTCAGCCTCCCAAGTACTGGGATTACAGGCGTGTGCCACCAGGCCTGGCTCTGGAACTACTTTTTTTTTTGGAGGTACTGGGGATTGAACTCAGGGGCATTCTACCTCCGAGCTACACCCCCAGCCCTATTTTTTACTCTTTATTTGGAACAGGGTCTCTCTAAGTTGCGGAGGGCCTCACTAGGTAGCTGAGGCTGGCCGAGAATCTGGATCCTCCAGTCTCAGCCTCCCAAATGCTGGGATTACAAGTGTGCACCACCACGCCCGGCTTGGAACTACATTTTTAAAGTAGGTAAAATACTATGTTATGCTGGGCATGGTGGTGCAAGCCTGAAATACCAGTACTTGGGAGGCTGAGACAGGAGGACCACAGGTTTGAGGCCAGTCTTAACACTTAGTGAGGTCCCTCAGCAACTTAGTGAGACTCTGTTTCAAAATAAAATAAAAATAAATAAATAAAAATATAGCTGGGGGTGCAGCTTGGAGGTAGAGGGTTTCTGGGCTTTACTGCCAATACAAAAAAAAAAAAAAGAAAGAAAGAAAGAAAAAAAAATCCCTATCTTATGAAAAAGAGAGCAACCTGGGCCCCAGCAACCCATGTTCATCCATCAGGTACACAGACCACAGGTCCTCATGAATGCCTGTCCTTCAGCAATAATTATGTATCAGATCAAATAAATGACACCACCTGAGAACTTGGCAGAACAGTGACGGCATTTAAAAGACATTGCTTTAGGAGTGACATCAGCCTAACACCCCTCCCCAAATTCATGGGCCTCTTCCTTACATGCACAAAAGTTGACTTGACACTTTAACAAGGATGCAGATATTCCACAGAGAGATAGTGGAGTTGTTACAAGGAAAGCAAAAAACTACTCCCCTGACCAGCCAAATGTACATTAAGAAGCAAGGCCCGGAGCCAAAGAGCATTTTAGGAAGCAGGGCCTGGCCTGAGACCATGGAAGAGGCTTGCACAGTTTCTTGAACAGTTGAGAAAAATTGTTTTAAAATAAAAAAAAAGTTACTGAGAAGCAAGGGGAGAAAAAAAGCACCCACCCCACATGTTCTTTAGCATACTTCTACTGGACAAAGTTGTCAGGAAGAGAAAAGTTGTCCAAAATAGGCCACGGGGAGACCGTCAGTGTGGGAAGCAAGTAAGTTCATGTCTGCACACATGTACTTTTTATAGACTTACAGGAGTGTCGACTCTGGAAAAAGAGCTTTTTTGACACACCAAAGTGGGAATCTTCCATGTTGGAACAGGCACTTAGGGGACTTTGGGGGTGCAGGGCTGAAATGAGATATCAAATCAAGCCCCTTGATTCTACACTTGGCTAATCTGACCCCAGCCCCTGGGATCAGAAAGTTCAAATGAGAAGACACATAGCTGCCTCTGAACTGGAATGTCAATAAAAGCCACACAGGGGACAGTTCATCCAAAACTCTGCTCAACCAATGCTCTCTGAAGAATCTGTCCACAGTCAGGAACAACCAAGAAATAAGCAAACACCCCACCACCACCACACACACACACACACACACACACACACACACACACAGTCCCAACCCCAACTAATTTTTACCAATTAAGACTCCTTCTTACCCATTAAGAAGCCTATCCATCGCCCCCTCCCAGTCCACCAGCTGCTATCATGCTCAACCACCCCCAGCGGCCCCCAAGTACTCAACCCTAGTCTCTAACACTCCTTCCCCCCAGCACACAAAGAGTAGGAGATCTGAGCGGTTTCCAGCACCTACCTCCAGAAGCATGGGGGCAGGGGCCTTACTCCCAGATCAAAGGTTTCTGGCCGAAATCACTCTCAGGACAGTGCGTGAAATCGGCAGCAGATGAAAATTCCACTGTCTTTCCACACAGCCCACTGGGAGCCAGTCTTCCCAGTTCCAGCCTGAGTCTCCCTGCAGATGACTAAAGTCACTCCACAAATTCCTAACTGTTGCCCCAAAAGAGCTACTTGAGATTAAATTCAAGATAATCATTAGGAGAGCCTTGAAGGCTACAGGCGATAGCCTTAAACATATATAAATACAGCCTGGAATTACACAGAGCCTGTGATGTCCTTCCTCCCAGAAACCAAGCAGATTAGGAGGAGAGAGAGACCCCAGCCCTTCCCCATTTTCACCAACAGTGACCTTGCAAGGGGGATTCCAAGGCTTTAGGCCCAAACCAGCAGCAGCTAGAAGAGGCAAGGACAGGAAGAGTCTGGCCCACCTCTCTCCTCCTTTCCCCAGGAGCCTTAGAAATGACTCTAGGGAGAGGAGAGTATATGGGGGGTGGGGGGAGGATCTGAGAGGCAACACATGTGTTAATACCAAAGTTCAAAGAGTGGGCAGCTGAACCACCTCAGACCTCCCCAGGACACAAGCAGGCAGGCTAAGGCCCCTCTCTGGCAAGGTGCACACCAAGGCCCCCTCCCCCACATTAATCCTCATGTTGACAAGCCTGCATGGTGACCCTCCAGTGGAAAGGGAGAAGGACTCACCCCAAAGGCAGATAAAGCCTAGGCATTTTGCTAAGAGGCCCTTCCCGGGGTTAAAACCAACAGGACCAAAGTCTTGCTCTTAAATGCAGCAGAATTTACCACCTGGCAAACTCCTTATGTCTCCTTCCCCCCCCCCTTTTTTTTTTTTTTTTTTTTTTTTTATGTGCATCCCTATCCTTGCAAAAGAAACCCTAGGAATTAAGAGTGAAAGGCAGAGACTTAAAGGGGAAAAAACAAAACAAAACAAAAGAACATCACCTCTAAATGCTACAAATAAGCAGCCAGGGCAAACTTCCTTGGGCAAAGAACTCTCTAGAAACACACCTGTCACTGCTAGACTACTGGCCTGTCCTCACTACCCTATCTGTCCCAAAGAATGAAAATCAGACACACACACACACACACACACACACACAATCCCAGTTGTGTCACTGTTTCTGAAGCAGTAGCACAATGCTGCTGTCAACTAGATCTAAGCCTTGTGGTCCCTCTGTCTCCAGGTCCTGTCTATGCAGGAGTCATTTACCATATTAGCAAAAAAAAAAAAAATTAAAGCCCTCTTACAACTGATTGTCACTTTTCACATGTTCACAAAGAAACAGTCTGGCAGCCAACTTTAAATCATATAGAAAACAAATCTGACAGTTGTTGATTTGGTAGTTTTTCTCCTTAATCTGGATTTTGAAAGCCACTTGCCAATGAGCCAAGATTTCTGCCTGGGCCTCTCCCTCAGGGTCTGTTTGATGCAACCTTAGCTTCTGTGTGTTTCTCAATGTGAGAGGCCTAAGGACTCAAGACGCTGCTTCAGATGGAACAAGAACCCTTAGGAACTAAGACCAGCTATTACAAGGAATTCCCTTGCCTGGATTCCATTAGAACTGGTGGCCCATTTCCCTGACCACAGTTGTTGAATCCAGGCAGTGGATGGCAGTTCTGGGCTATGCAGCGATTTCTCACCATAACCATTAACAACCGAATTCTGATCCCAGAGCCCTTGGATAACCCTGTGAAGTTCACTGTTACGGAATCTGCCTTCCTGTTGTGTTTTTATGGTAACACCCCCATCCTGGTTAATTACACCAGCCTGGGGAACCAGAGTAGGCCAACAGGCCCAAACATTACAGAAATAGGCCAGGCTAGCAGCAAGCAACCATTGTAATACCCAATGAAAATAGAAACCACAGCACACATTGTACTCCTTGAGGTCGCTGCTGACCAGCTGCAGGTGAGTTATCCCCCTGGTGCAGGGAGCTTGAGGTGGGCAGGGTTTGGACAAGCGCCTTCAGCTGCCCCAGTCAAGGCTAAATCCCTTAGGTTAAGAAGCAAACTAGTTACTCTTCAAAGTTGAGACACCTGGCTTCCTATGACTTCAAGTAATAGGAGCAATCCCCTACACTTTTACAAAATGTTGCTTAGTCACTTCTTAAATGTTAACTTTTTTAAGATGAGACTTTTGCAATGACTTTGCAATAAAAATAATTTCCGAGGGAAAAGCCTGCTTTGGGCCCTTAAGTATTTCCAGGCTCTCAGACTAACACTTCAGAAACCAAAAAGCTCCAGACCCTGAAAGATACCACTAAAAAGGAACAACAGCACCCGGTGGTGACAATAAGGGCACATTCCCTGGGTACCACTTGTGACCAGAACTGAAGGAACTAAGCCAACTCACCACTAGCCCCAGATGATACTGGTCTAGCAGTCTGTAATCACAGATTTAGTCTAATGAACTAACCAACTCAGGGTCACCCAAGGTGAGCCAGGCCTGTCCTGGGAGTGTCTAGGAGCTGTCATTTAAAGTCATAATGATGAAAACTGAAATCTTGCTTATTTTAGCTCCTTGCCACTGGGCAGTCCGCTTGGCAGTGAGTTTACATAGCAGTTAAATCCAATCCCAAAGCAGGAAGGAGGAAGCTGGGATGAGCTGAACAGTGGCCTGCTGAGAGTACCACTTTATCTGGTCCTTTTCCATCTTCCCGTAATATTAACTTGTGCAAATAAGAGAGAAGAAACCGAAATTAAACTTTCAGGTGGTTTGAGGAAGCAGCTCAGATTTTTTTTTTTTTTTTTTTTTTTCCTGGAATAGTTAGCAAGTGTTTCTCAATGGCTCCCTGTCAATCAATACTGTTTTCAGGAGAAATGGAAAACAGTAGCTCAGTCCCACAGAAAGTGCAGCCATTTGAAAAAAGAGTTGGGAAAGGGAAATGACCCATGTCATAAAGACAGAAGGTCTCCAAGTCACTTAATTTCTTGTGATTCCAAAAGGACTGTTTTTAAAGCGTAAAAGCACTTGCTTGTGCAACTGCCCCATGTTGTTAAAGAACACTTGTGTAATTAAATAAAAGACCAAGTGTGACCCCAGCCCATTCCAAGAGGCACTTTACATGCTTTCTGAAAACTATGCGTGCAGGAAACTGAATGCAGACAATTTCCTTAGTCCTGTAATTTAGGAAAAGGAGCAAGGAAAAGTTGCTCTTGGCCTTCATGGCTATATGCACTTTGAAAGGGGGAGCCTTCAGGGTCCCCTCATCTAGAATGAACAAAAATACAGGTGTGCAAACATCCAGGTATGTACCTCTCTCCAAAGACCCCACTCTTGAAACCCTTAAATGGTTGAGAACCATGGTCTCCTGACTCCCCTCGCATCCCTAGGTTCTCTTCTCTGTTTTTAGTGTTTGGGTAACAAGATGGGATCAGAATCTCAGGCCGCCAGTGGCTGTTCCGATAACAAGAAACAGGCCCACACTCCCTGCTGCAGCCATTCTTGCTCAGGTTACCTCAGAAGGTGTATGTTTTCCTGTCAAATGCAGTCTGGGTTACAGCTCTTGGGCTTTCCCTCTCCAGCCCAGCCTACTGGAACTCATGATTTTTAGGGTTTCCCTTGAAATCTATCCAGAAACCACAGCCATTAAAAGAACATGAAGGTTTGACACCTCCTGAATTTAGGAATGAGGGGACTCGGGGGGCCAACTCTACACACTTGCACCTGCTGTCTGATGACAAAAAAAAAAAAAAAAAAAAAAACAGTTTCCCCAGCTAGGGTGAGCTTTAAATTATACTCAGTTTATTTAGTGACCTGTCTCCAAGGATCTCAAAGCATGAGATGAAATAAGGTGACGTGGAACTTTCTATCTGCCTTCAAGGCTTAAGTTTGCTCTCCTAGTTTTGCCAAGCAGGCCCCAGCCTGATGGGGAGGCCTTCCCTCTTTGCCCAGATGAGGCTTCTGTCCTCTCTGAGGTTGTCAGCAGCTTTAAAAAAAAAAATAAAATAAAAGTCTCCAAGGCCTGTTAAATGACACAAACGGGTTGGGGGGTGGGCTTCCTGGATTCACCTGTTCATGGGTTTCCCTTAAACCATGCTGGCTATTCCTTCTTAGAATACACCATACACGGACTGTGGTCTTTGCCCCAGAGGTGTTTCCCCATCATAACTAGGTATGTCCAAACCAGAAAGGCCCATTTTCTAGAAAGCTCCTTTCCCTCCAAGTCTATAAAGACCATTTGGGGTTTTCTTTCTGCCACTGACCTAAACTTGGGCATGCCTTCTCCTTTAACAAGAATGTGAGCTCTCCCTTTGCACCCCGTTGTCCCAAGAAATAAATGCACCTCTGGTTTTTCCAGAGTGAGAACACACTAAAATTAGAGGGTGGACAAGAGGATCTCCAAAGGTTCCCTCCAGCTCCGACCCTCTGCTTCTCCCTTTAATTACTCCACAACAGGCGCATTCTTCACATTGTTTCGAACTGACCAGCGACTTCTTTCGGACTGAAAGGGGTGCATTTTTTTTTTTTTTTTTTTTTAGGCGAAGGAACCCAAACTTCTAAACCAGCACCAGTAGCAAAAGTCACCACCAGAAGGCAGGAACTAAATCCAAAAGCAGAATACTACGGGAGAGTAAGAGGGGACACGAAAGAAGGCAGGGAGGAAGGCAGTCCTCCGTGCCCAACACAATTTAGACGTTCTCACCCCAGGTAAGGTTGCCACCGGAGTCTAGGAGTTCAAGTGCATCCAGCCTGCCCTTCCCCCACACGCCCCAAGAGAATGGGAAGTTCAGCCAAGACTCGCGGCACCTGCCTGCAGCAGCGCTAGGCCGGCTGCGCGGAGCCGCGGGCTGGCGGGGGAGGGAGGCGGCACTCACCTGGCACACAAAGCCTCCGCACACCTCCGGAGGGAGGAGGCACTCGCAGGTCCGGGGGCCGCGCCACCGTGCGCGACAATGGGAAATTCCAGCAGCAGCAGCGGCACGGGAGCCCCGAACTTACCCACCCCAGGCGGCATGCTCCCCACCTCCCGCTGGCCCCGGGGCTCCGAGGTGGCGCTGGTTGGGAGCAGGGGCGCCGCCGCGGGCGACGGAGGGAGGCTCATGGTGGCGGCCGGGCTGGCGATCGCCCCGGGAGGGAGGGAGGTCCCCGGGGCGCGGCGCTGGGTCCCGTCCCCGGCCTGCCCGCCGCCGCCGCCGCCGCCTCCTCCTCCTCCTCCTCCTCGCCGCCCGCCCGCCCGGAATCGCTTTATGTAAATGAAGCTCAACTCGCAGTTTGCAGCGCGCACCGCCCGGGGAAGGGGGGCGGGCGGGGCGGGGGGCCTTCGGGGATCCACATTACACAGCAACAAAGCGGAAGGTTAATTTGAAACTCACAGCCCCGCCGCCGCTCGGCTCCCCGGGCAAAGCCTGACATCTACAGTCGTGCCGGGCGCAGGCCGGGCTGCTCGCGGTGGCCGCGCCCGCCCGTGGGGACCCGGGGACACACACGCTGGCGGGCGGGCGGGCGCGCTCGGCCGTGCTCGCTCCGGGCTCCGGCCTCCGGGCAGGCCGGGGCCGCGCCCGTCCGTCCGCACGGGGACAGGGACAGGGACCCGGGGCCCTGGCAGCCCGGCCTGCGCAGCCCCAGGAACCGGCCCGGCGGGAACAAAGCCCGGTCCTCCCGGAGGCACTGACCCCGCGCTCATCAAAAGTCAGGGGCCGGCCTAGAAGAAAGAGACGCGCCCTCAGCCACAAAAAAAAAAAAAAAAAAAAAAAGGCAGCCTGGGGCCTCCGAACCCCAGCCATCCGTCTCTGGGCCACGTCAGAGGCCAGGCCACTCTAGCATGGGGACATTAGCCAATGTGGACAGGAATTTATTTGAAACACACACACACCCATCCTATTAACTGCTTTACAGAGCACTTCTGTTTTTCAGCTGCAGAAACTTAGAAGAAGAAAAAAAAAAAAACCCTCTGGCTCTCCATTGAGAGTTTCAGGATAGTTTTTGAGTCAAGAGCAAGGGGGAGAGGGGTAGAAAGTGAGAATGGCTAGCTAGAGAGGACGAAAAGAAGTGACAAGAAAAGGAGACGCAGTTGACAATTACCGGGCTTTAAGGACATCTGCCTGCTAAAGCCCACATCATTTCAGAGATGGCAAAGATCATGCCCTACCCAAGCAGATTGGCCCATCAGGGTCAGATTTAATGCGGCCATCCCGATTGCTGGACACTTTTCTATCTCCCCAACTTCACCTTTTCCTCTCTTGATATGCAAAGGCAGCAGCATAGAAATCTCACCGGAAGTCCCCTGTCCTCCCTGTCAGAATCCCACCCTCAGCTGAATCCACTCTAGAGTCTCTCAGCACAGAAAGAAAGACACCTGCTTTTTCCCTTTCTGAAAACCACCCACGCAGGCTGGCCTTACAGCCTGGAGAGTCTTTCCCTACTGCACGATAATGAACCATGCAAGTGTTAGAAATATAATAAGCTCACCAGGCGAGGAGCCGTATGTATGGAATCGTATTAGCGTTAAGCACACGCTAACAGGGAGGAAAGGGATGCTTGCCTGGCGAAAGCCATCATGTCCCCGTGTAGAAGGCACTTTGCACAACATAAGCTGGGTTCAAATTAATGTAAATATCTAACCTGTTGGGTGCAGAAAACCCCTCTCAACATTTAGTCCAGAAAAGACGACTCTGAAAAAAAAAATTTTTTTTTTCTTTGTCCAGCTAAGGCCCTGGGAGAAAAAGACTGCCTCTAGGGAATCATGTCCGATTAGGGACAAAGGAGGGCACAAGCCAAATTCAGTCACACGTGAGAGAGCGGGGGTGGGGAGGGGTGGAGAACCAGAAAGGAAAGTGGAGGAGGGTTTTTGTAAACCAGGGTCGGGACACCGGGGAGCAGAGGAGCTTCCAGATCGCCTGACCTCGGGCCCAAGAACAGGTGGTGTTTTCAAAACACACTGTTATTTATGTTAGCCACATGAGTCAGGAACACCTTAAAGAAAACCAATTAATAATTTAATTGAAAAAGTGACTATGCATAATACATGGAGGTGATGGTGGTAGCTAATAACACAAGCAAGGTGGCCCGCCCCGTGCAGATGTCCCTGGAAATCTCTTCAGGAAAATGGAGACTCCAGACAACCCCCTCCCCCCAGCTCTTCACCTGGAAGCAACCCACCACCGGCCTGGCCCGAGAAGTTAAAGACAAACAACCGCATGTTTATGCTCCCAGAAAATCGAATGTGGCTGTTTTGTCTTAACTTTTACGAGCACGAGGGACAACCTTGTAATCTGGTGACATCACGAACCTGGTGAGGCCACAGATAAATACCTTCAATAAAATGAAAGCTAGAAAACCCAATGCATAAGGTCTAAAGTACCCTGGGAGGATGAGGAGGTCCTGGTGGAGGCTTCAGGAGGACCTGCCCTCATTCTGCCACTGTCCCAGACCCTGCATGACAGGACCAGCCCTGCACCTCAGAGGCCAGGCATGCATGCAGAACTAACAGTGACTCTGGGTCCCTTTTCTTTATCTTAATCATACAACAGCCTACACGCCTGGTGAGGCCTACTCAAGCCTGCCTTTGTTCCCAGCAAAAAAATCTGACAGGTAAGCCAGGAGCAGGTAGTGTACGGCATCCATGCCATTATCAATAGAAGAGACTGCACAAAAATTGGGAGGCTACATCCCTTAAAACTTATTTTTCCTCATTAAGAAAAAACAAGATCTCTTCAGAGGTAATTTGCAACTTGTGCACTGACGCACTGAACCACGGGTTTCTCTGAACTGCAAGGTGCACATTCTGTCCCCCAGTTCTGCAAGGCTGAAGCTCTTCCCAGGGCAGCTGCACCGTTAAACCCACGGCCTACCCAGCAGAGACATTCTCATCGCTCCATCCCCAACACTATTGACAAATAAACCCACTCGCAGGAGAGGCCAGTCTTTCCTTGCAGCTCCCCATACCCGGTCTCATCTCATCTGGAAAGCGTAACTGGCAACAGCCAAGAGGATAAATATTTAAAAGTAAATCAGGGAATGCTCACCCCCTTCCCTACGTCTCCCCTTACCCATTCTCCAAGCCAGAGGCCTGCCCCTCTAATGCTCAGCTGGCTGGTAAACTACAACGCTCCAACCCCAGCCAAACCTGAGGTCCTCTCTCTCTCCCTCTCCCTCTCTCCACACGCTGCACCCTTTCACTTCGGCAAAGGTAAATATGATCTCTGAGCAAAGACACGGTGCATGTCAGCAAACTGGTCCCTCTTCCCAGCACAACTGGGTTTAGGTGGATTTGCGATCCTTCTATTTACATTAAATTATACATCCACATTGATTTTTAAAACTTGTGCTTAAGTAATCTGGAAGCTTTAACATAGGAAACTCTAGAAGTGGGCAGAAAGACACAAACAGATGTCCCTGAAATAAATAAGGACACATTGGAATTTTTGCTCCGTGGCCTGAGTTCACCCCATCCTTTGGAGGCTGTTTTCTACAGGGGTCTGGTACCCGCTGGGTGGCCAGGCCCCTCCTGAGCATGGTACAGAATGCAGCCTTTCCCCCAGGACAGCCCAGGCTCACCGGGTTAGCTAGTAGAGGCTGGAGTACCAAGGCCTACACACAGCTGCTTTCTCATTTCTCTGACACAAACCTCAAAGTCCCCACCTATCACTGCAGTGCTAATCCACAGATGAATTTTTACCCCCAACTCACAGGCAGAATATTATCTAGTTTACTTACCCACCCTTCCCAGCTCAGCCCCTAAATCTGTCAATGATATACATAAGAAAGACACAAATGAGTAACCTTTTTTTTTTAAGCTGTTATTCAGAGTTTTTTTTTTCTCCAGATCATTTTAAGTTGCAAAACCCAAGTCTAAAGAAAGGAAAAAAAAAAACACAGAATTTGCCTTAAAACAGCTTTAAATGTTAAGTAAAGAGTTCTCGTTCTCTCTCTCTCTCTCTCTCTCTCTCTCTCTCTCTCTCTCTCTCTCTCTCTCTCTTCCCCCCTCTTTTTTAAACAAAAATATTATTTCTGAAAGGGCAAAGAGAATTCGCCATGCAAGACTTTTATACCCAGGGGGATTCTTACATTTGTGTTTCTAAACCTTGAAATTGAGAATTTTAATGAAAAGGCAGACAGATGCTTAAGGACAGCATCGTAATCAGGGTCCATACATTACAGGAGAGAGTGGCGCTTTGTTTGGGGCCAAGAAAAAAAAAAAAGAGGTGGGCTCCTATTTTGTTTGTGGGCCATCCCCAACTATGTGACGCATCCCTTTACACTTGTCTGATGCAAACCACTGAATTCTTGGAGGGGAAGCAGGTTGGAGGCAGAAAAAAGGAAACAGGAAACAGGAGAGGAAAAGAAAAAAGGGGAGGAGATATTGCCTGTTTACATAAATCCACATTAAAAAAAAAAAATCTCAACACAGTATCAATTCCATACCACATACCAACAGTTCTTCCATTCATGAGCTTAAACAACCCAGTTAGCAAGATTTTAGACACACAACGACCAGGATCAGATTTTCTCTTTTTTTAATGAAGAATTTCATGTAGGTTTGCAATGCTTCCCTACCAAGCAGACCACTTCCAAGTAGGGGACAGAACGCTGGATGATAAACCACAACAAAAAAAGATGATCCAGTTCACGCCTCCCCCCCCTCCCCAAGAATTCTAGCATCCCATTTTCTTATCTTTTCATAGTAGTGCATTTTTGTTCAAAATCTGTGCTAATCTGACTTCAGAGCCTCAAGCTGAAATTTCACATATCCTCCAAGTCAGCCAGTGTTTTAGAATTTGGATTTCTATTGAGGCTGTTCCAATCGCCAGTGAGGCCTATGGTAAAAATGTGCTTCATGCTGTTCCGTTTGTCTCTCTGCAGACAAATAGAAACTGTGAAATTTAAAGAATGGATGAAAAAAAAAAAAACCTAAAACAAAGAGGTTAAAAAAATAGGACAAATGTTTTTGCTTTTGTGTCTCCCTGGAGCAATTGTTTGGGGGAGTCTGCATTGACAATAACCATGAGAAGGCCATCTAAAGGCGATGCGATCACAAGGGGACTCCTTGCCTGCTGCCTTTGGTCTGGGAGAAAAAGTACCTTAGCTCCGTTCTCCAGGAACAAAAGGCCAGGGCCACGCAAGGGGGGAGAGGTTACAGGGCTTTCACTGGGAGCCAAGTGTCAATGCTGGCTCATTTTTCACCCGTCTTAGTTGGAAAGCAACTCAGGGAACTTCCTAATGACTGCTTTTCCCTCTCTCCCTATTATTTCTAAACCTAAAAGAACAAAACAATAATATTAAAAAAAAAAAAAAAAACCTAAAACCCATCATCCTATTAGAAGAAGGCCTTTGGGGCCTACATAGTCATCTTTTCCTTTTTCCTTTACCCTCCCTACTTTTTTTCCTTTTTTTTTTTTTTAAAAAAGGGGTTTCCAATTGTAGATTACATGGAAATAAGAGACACTGGACATTACGTTCATTTTTAGTAACACCAGAATGGCCTTTATATTTCCGAAAAGGCAGGGAAGAGACGAAGAAGAGAAGGAGGAAGAGGAGGAGGAGGAAGAAAAAGAAGAAATAGCAAAGAACCCAGCTAAAGGGTGGTGCTGGGGAGGGGTGGGGGTTCAGGGACAAGGCCTTGAAACAGTTTCTTTTTTTCACAGCATGACGTCCACTAATGCCAGCTTCAGATGTCATTACAAGGGTGTGTATGTGTGTGTGTGTGTGTGTGTGTGTGTGTGTGTGTGTGCTGGGGAGGAGGCCCTGCAGAAGTGGACAAGGTATGGGATGAATCACCTCTTGCCATGAACACACCAGGGACAAGTGGACCTCCGAGTGCTGAATCAGATATGGACCCTGAGGCATCTTTCCCAATGGGCAAACTCTGGGACAAGGCCGAGACATGCGACCCTCAGCCTTTGAACCCAGCTGTGGCAGCTCAGGAGAGCATCCCCCCCCCCTTCCCCAGGCAGCCACAGGCTCTGGCTGCGAAGTAAGGTAGGGGGGAGGGAGGGGAGGCCCCTGCAAAGAAGCACAATAAACAACTCAAATATGAACGGAAATGACATCAGCAAAGTGAAGGACCTGTTTACTGCAGATCAAAACAAAACAAACTTCCAAACCTTTTGTGTACACAAGATAACTCTATAAAAAGCCTTCCTACAATGTCACCAGGGTCGATCTAACAAGAAAACACATGACAGTTACCATGGCGGTGTGTGTGTGTGTGGTAGGGAGGGCGTGATAGGAAGAAGATGGGAGGGGGGATCAAACCAGAAGGGGCCAAAAACCCAGTTGCTGCTATCCCCCTCTGCTGAACCTTAATATTTATTGGTGTTTATAATCTGAAAGCCATGCTCCGTGTTTCACTTAATACAAGGCCAGACAGCGTTGTCTAATGAGGCAGCATTACAATCAGCTTGTAATACTGAATTTTTAATGTTGCCAAGGATTCTGTTACATAATCATATGAAAAACAGAAGTTGAAAGTGGGCTCCCGGTGACAGGACCTTTGGAGCACCACAAGCCTGCCCCTCTTCCCTCTGCCCACTCTCACCTCTGATTTGCAACCAACCCTCCATCCCTATACAGGAGGTCCGTACAGAAACCAAGAAGATTTCTTAAGGGAAGCCGCACTCTTCATCGTCATTATTATACTCTCTGATCCAAAGTTCTATCTCAAGAGTTTGGATTCTAGCTTATCAGGGGTTAGAGATCTAAAATGAAAATTATATTGTGGGATGCCCCCCCACCACCAAAGAGACAAAGAATACATAGGAGGGGAAGAGATGGCTTATTTTAAGCAAACCAAACAATTTTGGGGGAAAAAAAATCACAGAAGGAGAAAGAACTAATGGGGGTGGGAGACTGAAGTCCACCGACTATATTCATAGCCGCTGCACTCAGTTTACATTAGTGTAATTTAAAAGCACATATATAGCCGCCGTTGCTCCTCTCCGTAATACCCCAAGACTGTAAATCTATAACCACTGCAATGATTTAGTGATTAAAAACATGATAACATATTGTGTAACTGCAAACCACAGAACCCCTGCCAACTCTCCTCTAAGATAAAGGGGGAAAAAAAATAGAGAATGTGTTGCTTGCAGCGGTCTTCCTAAACCCAAAAGATTTTAATAAAAGAATCTATACAGTGAATGGATCAGAAAAGGGTGAGTGAATTCAGTGAATTCTGTGTAAAGCCAGAAAAGGGAGTGGGGGGGGGGAGGGAAGAGGCAGCTTTATGTGGGATTCTTTTCCTTGTACTAACAAATTACGACCTAAACATGCCTTTTCTTTTCTCTCTCTCTTTTTTTAATAGTTTGTTGTAACTGGAATAACTGGTCTTGTGCACTGTCTTGCATATTCAAAGCTGCTTTGTAATCGGATCTGGAGACCCAACCTTATTTGCCTGAACTCAATAGGGTTTTTTTTTTTTTTCCTCCCCCCTCCTCCCTTGTTTTGTTTTGGATTTGGTATTGTGGGTTTTCTGTTGTTACTGGGAGCATAGGTCTATGCAGGCAGAGGCTCTGGTGCCTTTAAGCTACTGAGCAAACACCTGAGAGGGGGAGGCACAATTTGTAACATGACAGGAGGAGCCTAAAATACACACACACACACACACACACACACACACACACACACAAAATCAAATCAAAGCAGCTGTAGGGGTTTTGGCCTTTGAGCAGCTGACCTGACCCCGTTCTGTATATTCTTTTATTTCTCCATTGCAGGATTCCAGCACCTTGGGTCAGATTCGAACTCAACGTGACCCTGAGGATAAGACAGTCACTGAGCCTTAGAAAACTGCCCTATATTTAAGGGGGTGGGTGAGTGCCTATGCATTCAAACTCCCCCAGTGTAGACACCCACGTAGTGTGTATGTACACACATATACATTCATACACATCTGTCAAGACTGCCAGGCCATGGGGCCATCTCCAGCCCAGCTGTCTCAGCCCACACCACTGACAGCGTGAACTCTCCTTACACAACCCCCCCACACACACACACATAAAATCTTCAGGCCTACAACTCTACACACAAACACACACATGCACAGACGAACACTCCTCTCAGGGCTTTCTATGTTTAAAAAGTCCTCAGATCTGAATCACCTCCTCTCTGGACCAAAGCAGGGCAGTTTATTCAGAGAAATCAATAGGAAAGAGCATTTGCAAATATTTATATAAGCCCCATGCGTTTCAGCATTAAGTAATTAAAAACTAAAACCCAGGGAGGGGGAAGGGAGGAGACACACGGAGGAAGGCTGCTGGCCTCCAGGGGGTTTTCTTGCCCACACCTCATCTCCCCAAACCACAATCCTTTCAAAACTGACTCCGAACACTTTTTTACAAAATCCTGCCGTGCACCATTTGAGAGACTATTTCAAAATCATCTCCAAATATGGATTCACCTACTACCAAGCTTACAAGACAGACTATAAGATAACTGTCTGTATTATCTCTATATATAACACACACACACACACACACACACACACAACTCTTAGTGTTGACATTGCTCCGATATCTACTGTCTCTCTCTCTTATATCCCTTTCTCTAATTTACTTGCACCAGTTAAAGAAATCTTACAACCTTAACAGGAGAAGAGGGGCTGCTTGAAGAAGTAATTCAATAAGGGAATCCCTTCCCTTAAAGCCCCAGAATACTTCCCACTCTCCTCCAACTCACAGGATACCTACACTTTGGGGTTCAACATCAGATACCCCTACATGTAAACAGATTCTCTCTTTCACACACACAAACAGAAAAAAAAAAAAAAAACACTTCAGTACAGTGAAGGAGTTTAAAAATGAACCACTATGGAGTGGACTTCCCCTATATTGTTCCGGAAGGCTGGGCAGTAAATCCTTTGGTTGTTCTGCTTCTAAATCTGCTCCAAGAAGCCGAGCAGGGCACTGGAGCACCTACACTGCAGATATAGTAGAAATTTACAGTAAATGTAGGTACACGATCGCAGCACACTGCCCTATTGATTATGTAGATTGGGATCAATCTCTTCCCCTCTCCCGTTTCCCAAGCTTCTTGCCGAGGACCTCCAAATAAGTTGATCTGTAACTAGTCATTTACCCCCAAGTAGGGAGGGGGGAAAAGTAATTAAAAAAAAAAAACACGATAAATCCTCAATTGTCCCCACGAAAAGGGCTCGAGTCTCTTTTTTAAATTCCAAAGTGAATTTATGTTCTGTAATTTGCATTACAGCCAAGCCATCACCGTCTGTCATATTCTTCAAAGGTACTTAACAAACCCCCTTTTAAAAGTCAGTAGAACTAGAGGCCAGAAAAAGGCAATCAGCCTCCTTCTTCCACACAGCCCTTCAGATCAAGTTTCAATAATTGAGACCAATAAAAATTGTCATATTTACCCTACTTCAAAGCGACGAGGGGAAAAAGTTAAGAGTGGGTGATTTTTGCAAGCACTTGTAATCAAAGAATTTGCCACAGTGGAAGGAATTGCACATTTGACAAAAAGTCAGGATTCTGAGCAACAGATTAATTCACAAAGTAAAAAAAATAAATAAATAGATGTATTTTAATAACTCCACAAGAAGCCTATGAGTCCTGAGTCCATACACAATGTAAATACACGGCAGAAAACATACTTAGACCTAGTCTCCAGCAGATATGCCAAAGGATGGCCATGCAAATGCATAATATAAAAATCAGGAACGTGGTTTTGGCTTCTAGGAGAGCCGGGCAAGGGGTGAGAGTGGAGAACCGAACGTAAACAATCCCAGATTCGCGTGAGCAAAAAGAAGAAGAAGAAAAAAAAGGAATCCTCCGATCCTCTGTCTCTCAACTCAGCTGGCTGAGCAAGGCCGGCCCGGCTCGCTCTGGCCCTGGCCGGCGGCGCAGCCCGGAGCCCCCGGGAGCCCCTAGTGTCCAGGGCAGAGCCCCCTCTGGGCGCTGACGGCGCAGCCGGCGGGGCCGGGCGGAGGGCGCTCAGGTAAAGGATCGCGCGGCCGCCTCGCCCCCTCCCGGCCCCCGGGGCTGCCACCCGGCTCCCGCGTCCCCGGCAAGTCGAGCTCCGCCGCGGAAGGCGCCCGGCCGGCGGCGGCGGCGGCGGCGGCTGCTCCGGGCCGGGTGCGCGCCCCGCGCGGCGGCTCAGCCCGGGGTGGGGCAAAGTTGGGGGCCGGGGGCGGCGGGGGCGGGGGCGCGGGGCAGCGCGGACCCCCCCGCCGGCCGCCGCCTTTGTCTGGGCGCGGGGACCCCGGCCGCCCTCCCGCCCTCGGCCCGCGCCCCGGCCGGCCCTGCCCCTGCCCGGCGGCGCCTCCAAACTCGCGGCGCGGGCCTCGCCCCGGGCGCCTCCTCCACCCTCCCGGGGGTCGCTGGCGGCGGCGATGGCGCGGGGGCCGGGGAGGAGGGGGCAGCCGAGCTCGGCGGCGGCGGCGGCGGCGGCGGCGGGAGGAGGAGGAGGAAGGAGAAAAAGAGAAAGAGAAAGTTTGGCGCAGGGGGAAGGCGAGCGGGACGCGGCGAGCGAGCAGGGCGCGGGCGCGGGGAGCGCGGGCGGCGGCGGCGGCCGGGAGCGGGAGCCGGGAGGGGGCAGGACGAGCCCCATGCAAAGCAGCCCCGGCGCCCCGAGGAGCCCCGCGTCCGGGCGGTGGCGGCGGGAGGAGGAGGAGGAGCAGGCGGCGGCGGCGGCGGCGGCGGGAAA
>PVLC010006325.1:8850-49759 GCA_004027655.1 Graphiurus murinus | reverse complement strand
GCAGGGGTCGGCGACGGCGGCGGCGGCGGCGGAGGACGCGCTGCTGGCGGCGGCGGCGGCGGCGGCGGCGGAGCTGGAGCGCGCTCGGCGGAGCCCGGGGCGGGAGGCGGCCGCAGCCGGGGAGCCGGAGCCGCCGCCGCCGCTGCCGCCGAGCAGCATGGTTGGCGGGGAGTTTACAGCCCCCGGAGCGGGCAGGGGCCACGGAGGAGAAGCGGCGGCGGCGGCGGCAGCGGCTCTAGGCTGTAATTGGGATGCAAAGCAGGCGGCGGCGGCGGCGGCTGCGGCCGGGAGGAGGAGGAGGAGGAGGCGGCGGCGGCGGTGGTGGCGGCTGCAGCGGTCGGAGGGGACGCGCTGGAAGTGGGAGCTGATGAGTGAAAAGAAAAAAAAGTCTTTGGATCTTTATTCTGCTAATTAGTTTCCTGCAAAAAATGGCTGTGATTAATTCAGTGCGCATGTGCTTCATTACCCAGGCACGACGGGAAGGGCTAATTAGCCACCTTCTGGATCAATAAGATTCAGCAAAAAAGAAAAGGGGGAGGTGGAGGGAGGCAGAGGGGAGGAAGGGAGGAAAAAAAAAAAAAAAAAACAGGGGAAAGTGATGAGCAGGGCGAGGAGAGGAGGAAGAGAGGATGGGAGAAGAGCCTAGAAGAGGGAGAGAGGCACCAAAAGTTTATGCATGTATTAAAAACACATACACACACCCGACACACACACACACACACACACACACACACACACACCGAGAAGTGAAATGTAGAGAAGCAACAATAGGGACCTGGCTAAGATTTTTTTTAAAGATTTTTTTCTTTCCTTTCTTCTTTTTTCTCTTTTCTTTCTTTCTTATAATTTCCTTTTCCCCTTTCTTTGTTTTTTCTCTCTTTTTAGCAAATGCAACAAAGCTTAAATTAAATAGGAAAAGAGCATCTTCAAAGAAGAGGGGGGGGAGTGGGCGATAATGGAGTGGGACAGCTTAAAGCAAAGGTTTAAGTGAAAGACCAGAGGCTTAGAATAGAGACCACTTTAAATTGCAAATCTGAGATCTTTTAAACGGAGGGGAAATTACCTCCCCCCAAATCAGAGGACAGGACGCAGAAAGAAAATATGAAGAAAACTTTAACATGTACCATAGACCAGACAAAAAAAAAATATATATATATATGTTAATTTTGTCTTCTGAAATAAGACCCAATCAATCTTCTCTGGCTCTTTGGGAGGAGAGGGGGAAAGAGGGGGTGATGATTAGAAGGAGCAAAGTGGACGAGAACTGAAAGGGGACAACTGCAGGAAAGACAAGCAAAGGAAAAGTTGCATTTGGAACCAAGTCCAACTTTCTACCTTTCTGGACTTAAGAGAAAAGTAAAATCAATTTTCTTGTGTAAAACCTGGAAAGCAGATGTTTTCAAAACACAGGAAGCTATTTTGCCATCAAAAGCAGGGATTGTAATAAAGGTAGTGAAAAAATAATTTCAGACTAAATTCGTAAGAAAGCAAGCCAATATATTTAAATAGCGAGGAAAGGTCTAGTGTGTAGAAAGAGGGGAAATTACATACCCCTTCCCTAATGCCAAAAAAAGAAGGAAAAAAAAAAAAAAAGTCTTACAGCTACCTCCAGAGTTTGGAGCAGAGTCTGGAAGCCAAAGGGCTTGAAATGAGAGGATGGATTTCAGATAAAGACTAGGAGCAGTACATCCCACCAGAGCCCAAAGGAGATCCCTGGAATCAAAGACAGCAGCCGGGGACCCTGCTACTGTACCGATTCTCGGTACATCAAAGCCATCACTTAGGCTAGTGCACGGTACCTCCAAAAAGCAAGCAAACAAACACAGGAAGAACAAGAGTCAGCCTTTCTCTCTCTCTCTCTCTCTCTCTCTCTCTCTCTCTCTCTCTCTCTCTCTCTCTCTCTCTCCCCACTTTCAAATCCTAGCCCCAGCGTCACTGCTACTGAATAGATTTTTTTTTTAATGACAAGTATGTACTTATGTAAGTCCTAAATATGAACTAGTACCATTGAAATTACAATCTCTGGAATTAAATAAAATGCAATCTGCACTTTAACTGATCTGCAAGCAAATGTGAAAACAATGTTTGTGTTTTTGAAGGCATTATTAGTAAACCCTGTAACATCAGGTAAAGAAAGAGTGCATTAAAACTTATTTTTCTTAGAAAAAATTGCTTTTGCTCCAGCCTTCCAAGATTACTTATCTGAGAAGGAATTTGGGAACTAATCAGGAAATGTGTTTGATTAGAAAGTAATTATTTTGAGAGATTTTTTTTCCCCCAATGCTGTTTAAGAGCATGCAGCTTCTTAGTCAAGACTAAGGGGAGAAAACCGGTTTGGGATCTTGCAGTTAGTACAACTAATCCTTCTGAATTCACTTTGGGAATAATGCTGTTTTATATAGGGGGAAAAAGAGAAAAAGAAAATACATTTAGAAAAATCAGGGGTTTCCTCTCTATGAGCCAAATCTGGGTTGCCATTCAAACTTTTCCTGGCTGCTTTTCCTTGCGGGACAGCTGATCAATAAAGCCAAGTCCAGCCTGGCTTGCTACAGGTTTCACCAGCCAGTGCTTGCAAAACCTTTGTCATTTTCTAAAAATAAAAAAGCTAAAAGTTATTGTAGAAGAAGGGGCTTTTTTTTGTCCCCTGCACAATGTGTCTTTTGTGAGGTTAATGCCATTCTGGGCTCTCGATAGCCCTGGACAATGGGAACCCTCCAGGAGCTTGCAAAGACTCTGGCTTTTTTCTTTCTTGCCTTTTTTTTTTTTTTTTAAGGGAAGGATGAAACATTCCTGCAGTCCAAATACAACCTCTACTTTGATTAAATAAATATTTATCTTTATTGTAGCCATTGTATATTTTTACCTTCAGTTTGTCCGGTTTCTATTATTTTAAATTTTTTATTGGCAACAGTTAATCTTTTTTTTTTTTCCCTTTCAGTCCAAAGTGCAGGTCAGTGTAAAATGTAGCTGACTGAAGGAAGACTGGTAAATTCTGAATTTTTCCATAATACATCAGGTAAGGAAAACTGTTGAGATCCTCAGGAGTAGATTTGTTTCCTATTTGTCTGTCTTCACGAATCTTCAGAAATCTGTTGGTTTATTTTTTAAAGATGTAGCAGAATTAAGTTTCTCTTTGTAGATATTGAAAAATCACCTAAATACTAGGTATTTATTTTCTTTTAAAATGTAAATAATAGTAGAAGTGAACTTGTCGCTTATTTCTTACATAAAACAGTGCAGAGGAAGTCAATATTTCTACTGGTATAAGGTATTTGGGAGAAATTCTGGATATAAATGTATTTCAGATGCAATATAGGAAAACGTCAGCTTAATCTGGTAAATACTTATGCTAATTTTGCTGAGTGAATTCGTTACAAGGAGGAGAGGTACCAAGCTTGTATGATTGAATAATGCTTAGACGATAATCCAGCATCTATATGGATTATTTTACGTACAAAATGGGGGGAAAAGGGAGTCAAGAAATTCAGGATCTAAATCCTTCATTTATCTGGCAAGAGGGCACAAAATTTTAGATGAATCTGTTTTAAGACATCTACAGTGGGGAGGAGGGAAAGTGGATTGTAAGCTAAATCTTGCATTGATTTGTACCTTTTCCTGCCTCTTGCCCAAATGAATAGGTATATATATATATATGTGTGACTCTATATACACACACATACACAAAGATATATGCATAAAGGGGTACATAAATATACATTTGAATGACTTCAGATGTCTTTGCATCTGTGTGTGAATATACATGTGCACTGAAATATACAAGGTGCACATAAACGCAGGTACTGAACAGAGCTATTCGGTAGCTCTCTCGCTGGGGGTCTGTGTTTCCAGATCTGTTTGAAGGCACTTCTTTGCAAATATAACATGGCAGTGTTGGTTTAATGATGAAGATGTGGATGGTGAATTTGAGTAAGAATCTGCTTCCCTGAAGTTTTCAGAATATGGGGTTGCAATGTGACCAGCTATTATCTGGTCCAAGGGCTGAAGACGCCATGGGCCAGTTTTAAGGGGGGAACGAAGGAGAATGGAGATATTAGGAGATCACATTTGGAAAGAGCCTAGCTCTGGGCCCTAGGTTTTCTCTTACAGGGGGCTTGGGGCTATATAAACAAAAGGGGGGGGGGACGAGGGGGAGGGAAAAAAAGAAAATCTAATGTGTAGGCAGGGGAGGTTGAAAGGACCCCTCTGTACAACTCTAGCGCAAGATCTAAGAGGAGGGCTGCAGGCTGAAGAATGTGCGGGTCCCTTTTTGAATGTGTATTGTTATTCTAAGTCTATTGTATGTACGTGTTGCTGTCCTTTCATTTGCCACGACAACATATGGATTCCATAAATGCAGACATGCTGAAGTGCATCTTTCTGGGTAGTTAACACGATCCAAACATCCCTCCTCGTTCTGCTAACTCCGCTTCTTCCCTGGGCTCCCGGGCAGCGCTCGGGGCTGGCCGGCCGGCGGGTGCCCCTGGCTCCTAGCACCCTGCAGTCCTGTCCTTTTGTGGTTTGCACAGGATTCCAAGGTGCCGCGCGTACGCGGAGGGGGCAGGCTGCTCGCAGAGCCTTGGTCAAAGGCGCCGCTGCTGGCCTCTGAGCAGGCGGGGAGGAAGGGGTTAAGCTGCCTGAGCCCTGCGAAGGGGCTGCGCTCAACCCTGAGCGAGGTGCAGCCACCGGCAGCTGTGATTTAGGGGTCAAGTCCGAGATCACCTTTCTCCTGCCTCTGGAAATGGTAGAAGATGAGGTAGGGAGAGGGAAACCAGAGCGAACTACAGCCAGGCGCAGCACGTGGAACTCCGTTCATCCATCCCCCCCACCCCACCCCCTGTCCTAGCCCACCCCTTGACCCCTAGACAAATCGGACAGTTCCCTTTGCTCCTAGGGGTGCAAGGGCGCGATTCTTCTGAGCCTCCGGAATTACTCCATCAACCAGGACTCTGGACTACGGTTAAACCGCTGTGTCCTGTCCCTCAACCACCAAATCAGAAAGTTTGCTCTCAGCGCGCTGGGGAGCGATCACCTGGGTGTGGGTAAAAATTGCTCCCTGCTTGTGAGCAGGACGAGGAGGTCAGGCCATCGGTTGCTAACCCCTCAAACCGTGTCCTGATTCCCAGAGCCCTGAGCAGAGGTACACAGTGGTGCCCCTTACATGCAGCTTCTTGCTTTGTGCCTGCATTCTCCAGTAAAGAGCTTTCTTTCCACCAATTCAGGCAGCCCAGAGAATACTTTTGTCAAAATATTTTTCACGCCTGAAAGGTAACCAAAAAAAAAAAAAAAAAAAAAAAGCCCAAATTCAGATTTGTTGCTGAGGCATTTCACCTGAGAAGAGCAGAGTGTCTGAGGTCCTCTTTTGTCTCGACACAGTGGGTCTCAGTGCCCAGGTGATGTCCTGGGGGGTTCTGGGGGGGTATATGGTACCCACAAAAGGAAGTGTCATTAAGAATGAGCTTCCCAAACCCACCACCATGCGTCTGGGCGTTTCGGACAACGACAGCTCTTTTGGAAAGTTGCTCCAAGAAAAAGGACTTTTTTTTTTTTTTAAGTAGGAAAAAAATTGGCTCAAAATGACAGAGAGAAAGGGGAACTAGATCCCAGGGGGACAGGAGACAGGTGGGGGGTGCAGAGAGAAGATAAGAAAATGAGGGAGGAGGTCCAGACAGGGTACAGCCAGGGAGGCTCCACTTTGTTCTCCTCTGACAGTTCCTCCAGCTTCCAAGTTGAGGGCAAATCACCCCATTTCAGTCTCTGCATCCAGGGCCAGGAGCCGACCAGCTGGTCCAGAAAGCAGCTGAGGTCTGTCTTTCCAACCTGGCTGCCCCTAACCCTGCCAGAGCCTCTAAACCGAAGAAATCAAACCAAATTGGCCGCTCCAATCTAGAGAGGTTTCATCCCTGGGGCAAGGGGCAGGAAACAAGCCCCCCCCCTTCTTCTTTTGAACTCCCGAACTCAAAAGAGTCCACAACCTACTCCTGAATGTCACCCCCTACTACACGGACTATGGGTATGTTTCATTCATTTTTTCTTCTTCTCCTCCCCCCCGCCTTTCTGTTTCTAGGAAATAAAACCTTTAAAGAATGAGCCCCAAACTTGGAGCACCTGGGTCCTTGATAGAATTCCAAATGATAAAACCTGTCCTTCATTTCCAATACCTAGTGCATTGTGAAGATGCAGGGTAATTAGTCCCGGGTTTGAGTCAGATTTCCAGTTTCCTTGGTTTCTTTGCAATGGAAATCAGGAATCCAACCTGGGGTCTGGAGGCACCACGAGACCCCCGTGGTTCTCTCGAGTTCTGCACCATCTGCACCCCACAGGAGCAGTGTCTTCCTTCCCCTTTTGGTGACCTGGTACTAGAAGTTTGCACCACATCTAAAACCTGGGGCAGGCGAAGAAGCCAGAACCAAATAAAGTGAACAGCTGGAGGGCAGGAGACCCTCGGTCTGGCTAAGTTGCTGCAGGGATTTCCAAAGGCATAACTTGGGGGAAATGATAGAGGATTTTTTTTTTTTTTTTTGCTTGCCAGCCAGCGAAGCTGAGGGTTAGGAGGGGAAGCGAGGGCGGTCTGGGGAGCAGGGCTGTGAGCCGGCAAAAGAGACCTGGCTTCCATTTGCACGCAGCCGGCCAGGGCGGGCCTGGGGAGCCCATACCCACCGTGGCACGTGCATTGTTGACACGCAGACACGCAGGCGTGTGCTAATGGAGGGATGGGCGGCTGAGCATTCCCCCCATGCCTGCATTTCTTGCAGGCATGGCTTGTTTAATGGCCAGGGAATTGAGTGCCTCATCCTCATTCTACCCCCTTGGGTTTTTTTTTTCTCCCCCTAAGAAATGTAAAAAGGAACCTATACTGTCTACATATTCTGAAGAAACATGTGCGGTTTTTTTTTTTTTCCCTGAGAAATACCTAGTGCTATAATATTTCTGATTTAAGGGGCGAGGGAAATCTTTGAAGTGAAAGAAATCAGTGGGGGACAGACTAGCTTTTCCAGGTTTTTTTTTTTTTTTTTTTTTTTTTTTTGTGCCTCTCCTCAAAGCCAGTAATGGGATTTAAAATGAGAGATTCCCAGTTCTCGTCCTTCCTCCCTTTCCATTTGGCTCTCTTCGCCCCAGAAAACCTCTGCGGTATCCGTCTGCACGTCTAAGGGGACGGGTTTAAAGAGAAGCCTGGCTTGGGAGCGCATCAACTTTCTTTCTCTTTTTCAAATAAAGTTGGAAAAAAAAATATTGCCGAGGACAAATTTAAGCAACAAACGACATCGAACAGACATTTTTCCAAAGCAAAAATTTTCCAATTCGTTTGTTTCCCGTTCTTAGGGAACAAGGAGAATCCAATCTTCGCGCGCGCCGATGGCGCAGAATTCGGGGCCGCTCCATGGCTGAGGCTGGTGGGCGGAGGGCAGGGCGCAGCCCTGTGGTCCCCGAGGAGTTCGGGGCGCGCCAGGCCTGGGGCGCCCTGGCTGGGGCTCGGGTTAGCCGCACTCCCCGCTGCTCGGCCTTTTGGCCCAGCTGGAGTCCAGGCAGCGGGCAGGGCACTGGCCCCCTGTGGGTTCCGGGGCGCGCCCTCGAAGCCGCCTCCGGGTGAAGATTCCAGAGCTCAGGGGGGCCCGCAGTGACGTTCGACGCCAGTTCTCCTTGGCCCGGACGCAGGACGCACCCTTTTTGCGTCCACTTGCGGCCCCTCTGGAGGTGCCGCCCTACTTCTCCTCTCCGAGTACCCAAGAACCGTAACTTCCAGAATCCCGACAGCGTGCGGAGGTGCTGACCCCAGTCCACGGAGCCAGTGCCCGTGTCCCTAATGCCTGGCGCACCCAGCCTCGTTTCAGGACCCTTTTCTAGTCCCGCGGGCTCGGGCTCGGGAGAGAAAGCCGGGACGCTCCCGGCCCTGGAGACCTTGTTTAGAGCGCAGAGGCTGGCGCAGAGCCGCTGCCCTGGGACCCTGGCGCCCCTTGCAGGTGCGCGCCCCGCGGGGCCCTGCAACCCCTAAGCTGGGCAGGAAAACGGCCCGGGGGAGCAAATGGGCCCCTCTATTGCTCCCCTGCGGGGCCCCGGGAAAACCACTAGGCCAGGGATCAGGCCCCGGCAGCAACCTGGGAAGGAGACAGCGCGGCCCGCGGCGCGTCTCCAGCCCCTGACCCGCGCGCCACCCAGGCCCAGCTCCTTACTCCGCTCCACCCCAACTCCCCATTTTTATTTCGGCCGCCCTTGCGGGCCCCAGCAACCCAGCTTCTTTCAGACAAGAGTACCCCCACCCTCGCTCTGTGGGGTGCCGATATGGGGGTGCCAATATGTGGGTGCCGCACCCAACTACAGGAGGACCGTGGGCGGGAGTCCCAGGCAGCCCCTCCCAGGAAAGGCCAGGGAAAGGAGGGCGATTCTGAACCCCTCGGCCCAGAATCGGAGCCGGGAGTGGAGAACCCAGGGCGCGCCCCTAAGGTGGACCAGATACCCGACTGGCCGAGCAGGTGGGAGTGGATGTTTAGGTTAGCGGAAAGCCAGCTCCAGGGGTGCCTGTGTCTGCCTGTCTGGTTCTGCACATCTCCCTCCCTCTCATTTTGTCTGGGAAGAGAAAGGAAAGCCAGCGGATTCGTGCCGACCCTCTCCCCGCAGTCTGACAACGCTGCGGCAGGAAGAATTTCTCATAACGACACTTGAATGCTAAAGGTTAAACTTACAGGTTTGGGGAGGGCCTCCGGCCAACTGGAATAGCAGTGCCCAGCCACGGGGCCTCTGCCACCTCACCCTGGCTCCCTGCTGGTACAGCTCCAGCCTCGGGCTCTGGGTGTTTAGGTACTTCAGCGACAAGGGCCCTCGGGAGTGCTGGCTCTTCCCCACCTCCGGGGATCTCTCTTTCCTGGTCTCCCCCATTATTTTGCTGTGGCTGTTTGCACCACAGTTTGCTCTTGGGATCTCTGCCCTGGGCTCCAGCTCATTCCTGTTGAGGAGCTGGAGCAAATTCTTTGCAACAAAGACACAAGGTTCATAAGTGCACACTTTGGGGGAAACCACACTCAGCCCTACTCCCTTTGCTCTGGCCTCTCCACGGCCCCTGCAGCTTGGCATGGGTGCAAATGCAGCTAGTACTTTGAACTTGGCACTCAGCCTTGGAGGGGTCCGAAGGGAGACTCTGGCAGGTGGGAAGCTTCCCCCAAATGAATAGCCATGGGGGGGGTGTCTATCCCCAAGTGCTGGGAGCCCAGAACCAAGGGCACCTCTTCCCCTTTCTTCTGGACTCCCCTGCCCCCCCAGGGATGATGAGATTCGATTCAGCACCCTTAAAATGGACATTCCAGTAGGAGATCTGTAGGGATGGAGGTTTGCTCTCAGGAGCCAGGCAAGGTGCCATTTTCTCTTTCTCCCTGAAGACCCCACATGTGTTGAGCACCTACTATGTATCAGCTCCCCTCCAGGCACTTTTTTGTTTTGTTTTTTTGCGGTACTGAGGATTGAACTCAGGGGCATTCTACCTTCTAGCTATACCCCCAGCCCTATTTTTTCTTCTTTATTTTGAAACAGGGTCTCACTAAGTTGCAGAGGGCCTCACTAGGTAGCTGAGGCTGGCCTTGAACCCATATCCTCTGGTCTCAGCCTCCCAAATGCTGGGATTACAAGAATGCGCCACCACGCCCGGCTCCCTGCCAGGCACTTTGAATGCCTATAATTGCATTCAAATATCCCAGATCCCCCCCCCCCCCCCGCCCATGGGGGGGTGGTATTATTAGTAAGGTTTTATGGAAGAGGAATATCATACTCAGAGAGGTTGAATCCCTGAGCTTTAGTCACACAGGTTTTAGGAGGCTCAGTATGAATTGTAGCCCAGATCTGTCAGCCTCTCCAGCTAGTTCTATTTCACCAGCTACTTCTTGTCAAGATCAGAGAAAGGAAGAGGAAGGATAGATGTATGGGTGCAGTGCAGATGGGCTCAGGAGAGGGAAAGAAAGCGATTCTGGGCGGGTTATTCAAGGCAGCCTGAAAGGCTAGGGGACCTGTCGCTGACCAGCATGGAGGATGTGTTCAAAAAGAAAAAAGAAACCAGGAAATAAAACAATGTGAACAAATGCCCGGATGGCAGCGACACGGTATAACCTGAAATGACTGCTCCGTGTGCCCAGGACTTGAAGGCCTTTGCTGCTCATACCAGGAGCAGTTCCTTCTGGGGGCCTCCTTGTTTTCTTTGCACATTTTCTTGCTCTCTGAAGCTGAGACGAGTTCCTTACTTCTGTGAGTCAGCACGCCTCACAGGAAGGGGTGATCAGATGACCAACCACTCATGAAAAAATATTAGGAAATCCAGTAAACCAGGAATTAAAGAGGGTAGCGACATCCAAATGGCTGGCCCCTGGGGCATGTTAATGCTGGGTTTTGCAGGGCCTAGGGTAGGAAAAGGGGTGTGGGGCAGATGGCTCCGCAAGCCCCTTAGAACAAATGGGCCTACTTTGCCCATACTGAGGTTTGGCCATGTGATACTCTCCTGCCAACTCTGGCCTCTCGGGTACCACCAGGCGCCTGACCACCCCTCTGGGTGGGTGTGTACGATCTCCTGGCTTGGGCTGGCCTCCTCTGGCTGGGTTTAGCTGGGTCGACTTGGCCTGAAGCTTCCCAGGAGTGAGTGAGTGTTACCGGGGCAGGACGGGCCAGGCCCACACGGAGGGGTTGCTGAAAGCCTTGTTAAGGAAGTACTTCTGAGTAGGCAATCCAATTACATAATGCTGCTGCAAAAATAACTCTGGGCTGGGAGTCGTGTCAGAGTGACGTATGTTGTTAACAGGGAGAGGTATCAAGTATCTATCTTTTAACCCAAGGGCTGAAAGTACACTTGTCTCCCAGCCCCAAGAAGGGAAGTTAAAGGGATTGGGGTTGGGCAGGAGAAGTTGCAAGGATGCATTTTTTTTTCCCTCTCTTCCTTTTTCCCCAGGTGCAACTAAAGCCAACAATTCAATTTAGCTATATCCTGCCGGCTTGTAAGTCCATCCATAGAAACACCTTGTATGCCCAAATTAGTCTTGCAATGTTCCCTGCTATAAACTGATGGGGGGGGGAATGAAGGGTGAGAGAAAAAGAAATAAGAGAAAAACAGAATAAAAGGGTTCATGTTTGTTTTTTGGTGGAGGGGAAGAAGGGTAAATTATCTTCTTAGATCCACCTAGACAAGTCTAGGCCTCTCACGGAGGTGACCAACTGGCCCTAGTTTGCCTGGGACTGTCCCAGATTTACGACTGCATCCCAGGAACTCTCTCAGTCCTGGAAAACAGAGACAGTTGGCCACTCTGTGTCTCATAGGTTTTAGCCAAATTTCCACAAGGATAGAAAATGTTGGCCACAATAAAGCATACCCTTTCAATCCAAAATTGTTCAAAGTATGATCTAAATGAGATATTGCATTATAGATGCAAAGGTCCTGTTTCCAGGAATTTGAAGAAAGATTCATACATTCTACTCCCCTCCCCACCCCCCATCACCCTTTGAGCCCTAAAGCTTTCCAGGTAGAAAAGTTACCTGCTCTATCCATTTTGCTTTTCAGATACAGTTTCCAGATGTGCCCTTCTTATTTAAAAAATGCTTGGGGACCCTTTTCTGTTATGTATTTGTGGTACTGGGGACTAAACCCAGGGGCACTTTACCACTGAGCAACATCCTCTTCTTATTTTATTTTTATTTTGAGACAGGGAATCACTAAATTGCTGAGGCCAGCCTCAAACTACGATCCTCCTGCCTCAGCCTCCTGAATAGCAGGGATTACAGGTGTGTACCCCTGCCCCCAGCTGACCCTTTTCTGTTTTTAAAGAAGTCTGCTTAAAAGTCATTGTAACTCATCTTTTTGTCACCTCATCTCTCTTGTGGGCCCTTGGTCCCTCCATGTGATGCCAGTCACCTACTGAAGTATATCAAAACTCCCTTCCTATGTTCTCCTGAAGTCTATTAGCGCTTTGTTTCCTACAGTTGCTAATGATAGCATCTGACCTTTCCATTCTAAACTGCAGCTTCCCAGCCCATCCTTAATCTAGGAGACCCCCTTCCCAAGGAGATTGGAGGATGAGCAATCCCTAGCCCAAGACCCTCACAGCCTCTGAGCTTACATCTACATTCATCTCCACTTGTATTTTATTTTATTTTATTTTATGGTGCTGGGGATTGAACTCAGGGGCATTCTACCTCGGAGCTATACCCCCATCCCTATTTCATTATTTATTTGGAAACAGTTGCTGAAAGCCTCATTAAGTTGCTGAGGCTGGCTTCAAACCTGCAATCCTCCTCTCTCAGCATCCCAAGTATTGGGATTACAGGCGTGCACCACCATGCCTGGCTTATTTTATTATGATTTTTGCAATACTGGGGGTAGAATCCAGGGCCTGGCACATGCTAGACAAGGGATCTACCACTGACCTACATCTCTAGCCCCTCTATTCTTTCTTCAAGAAATCAAAATGTCTCTAAACTCCTTGAGCTAATTATAAAAGCAAATAGCTTTCCCTCCCACTCATATTCCTTGGCTTGTAAAAATGCAGTTCCACCAGAGACCACCATGTGCCAGACTGGGTGGTGTGTATGTGTGTGTGTGTGTGTGTGGGGGGGGACCTGTCTGATCAGGATGCGGCAGAGAGGAAAGGGTGAATCACATCTCCTCCTCCCGCCTGCCCAGCAGGCACTGCCTTTATGGAGTCTATTTCCAGTCTGTTTACCTGGCAAGAACCACGTGACCAACCCAGTAGGAAATGCTGACATCATTGTCTCTCTCACACATGTGTGGCTGCCTCCCAGCCAGCTCTGCCTGGATTCTGCATCCATCCCCCAGCCTCCCCGCCCGCCCCTCCCCCGCACCCACGCCTCCACCACTGAGTTCTCGGTCTTTCTCAAGCCACACTTGCCTTTGTTTTCCTTTTTCCTCCTAGGCTGCCTCAGGACCATCCTGAATGTGCACAGGCTCGTGCACACACATGCACACACACACATGCACATACACGATGCTAGGAGCCTTTTTCCATTTCCTTCTCTAACGACCCTTGCTTCCTCTTTCCAATCTCTCAGTTCTGTGGCCCTTGGAATCTTCACTGTTTTAAAAACATACTTCTGCCGGGTGGCATGGTAATACACGCTGTAATCCCAGTACTTGGGAGGCTGAGACAGGAGGATCTCCGGTTGAGAACCAAAGACAGAACGCCCCTGGGTTCAATCCCCAGTACCCTCTACACACACACACACACACACACACACACACACACACACACACCATTTCCTCTTCCTCTGTAGACCTGAGATTTCTAAATTAAACAAACAAACAAAAAAGCTGTACTTGGGAGGCTGAGACAGGAAGATTGCAGATTCCTGGCTAGCCGCAGATGCTAGGTTCGCGGCCAGCCTCAGCTACCTAGTGAGGCCCTCCACAACTTAGTGAGACCCTGTTTCAAAATAAAGAATAAAAAATAGGGCTGGGAGTATAGCTCAGAGGTAGAATGCCCCTGGGTTCAATTCCCAGCACCACTAAATAAATAAATAAATAAATAAATAAATAAATAAATAAACAAACAAACAAACATACATAAATACATAAGTACAGTTTGATAGGCCCAGAACAACCTTCCAAACCCAAGCGAGGGGGAGGGCTAAGCAAAGGCCCTGGGACCAGCCACTCAATTTCCTGCTGTAGTGGCCTTCAAGATTTAGGGGATGGGGGTTTAGTCAGACATGCCCTATTTATTTCTTTATGCTCAGTCTTCTACCTTTTGGACTGCAGTCCCACATTTTCCTCAGTGCTGCCAGCCAGAGGCGCCCTCCCTTCCCCCCCAGCCAGAGGATGCGTCCTCCCTGCTCTTGGCCTTGGGCAACTGGGCCCCGGTCTTTTCTCTGTTGCAGGGTGGCTGATCCTTATTCTTCAAGGGACCCAGGAGGAGGAGGCCTTTCCTCATCCTCCCATCCCAGGGACCCAGGGAGCTGGGAAGTCTCAGAGGCAGAGAGGAGACATGGCGGTGGTCAACCTGGGTGCCACCTTCCTGTTCACAGGACCACCTGTGCTCTTGCGAGGGCTTTCTTGGTGCCCGTGGAGGCAGCAGCTTAGAGGAAGTGTTTAATCAAGACCTGGGAGCTGCAATCTATCTGTTTATTCTCTTCGAAAGGTGAAGATAGGGTGTCCCTGGAAACTACCTTGAAAACAGAGAGAAAGGTAGTGAACCAGAGGTTGGAACAGTGGGGGACCCAATGGGGGCAGCTCTCCCAGGTTAAGGAGCAGCCCCCCGTCCCAGGTTGTCATTCAGACTCACCCACCCTGGAGTCTGGGGAAGGGGGAGAGAGGTAGGAGGAGGCATGGGCTCATAAGGGTGGGACTCCACTAAGAAAGACATGGATACAGGCATTTTTACCACTGGGTTGTAAAAAAAATCTCAATTACAGCATCCTGTCAAAGACCCATCTAAGAGTGAGACTTAGAACTTGAAATAATGGTCTTCACTATGTTTGGGCACATTATTTCTAGTTCCTTTTTTTTTTTTTTCCGCAGTGTTGTAGATCAAGCCCAGAAGCCTCACACATGCTAGGCAAGTGCTGTAACACTAAACCTCACTCCAATTCCTCTCTCTCTCTCTCCCTCTCTCTTTCTCTCTCTCTCTTGCACTGGGGATCAAACCCAGGGGAATTCTACCTCTGAGCTATACCCCAATTCCTTTTTATTTTTGTTTGGACACAGGGTCTCACTAGGTTGTTAAGAATCTCACTTTGTTACTAAGGCTGTCCTCAAACCTGCAATCCTCCTGTTTCAGCCTCCCAAGTACTAGGATTATAGGGCGTGTGCTACCATGCCCAGCCACTTTTCTATTTCTATTTCTTTTCTCTCTCACACACACTTTTTTTTTTGTACTGGGGATTAAACCCAGGGGGCAGTCTACCTCTGAGCTACACCCCTAGCCCTATTCTATTTTTTATTTTGAAACAGAGTCTCACTAAGTTGTGGTTGCCTCACTCAGTTGCTGAGGCTGGTGGTGAACCTGCAATCCTCCTGTCTCAGCTCCCAAGTACTAGGATTACAGGAGTATGCCACCAGCTTTACTTTTCTGTGTCTTAGGAGACATGTTTAGTACTGTGACAGTTAGTACTGTGACAGTTAAAATGGCTCTGGTAGCCAGTCAGGAGAGAATTCAAATATTATGGGGTTACCTGCTGGAGACCTGTGTATTCAGTAAGGTGTCAAGCTAATGGGGCAGGGTCAGGGGGTGGGGTCTGGCTGAGGAAGCCAATCAAAGATCTGTCTCTTTAGGATCATCAGGATGTCAACCCTTTTCAAATATGCCAGAAATGTAGAACTTTCTATAGGCTTTAAATAGTTTGTATAAGTTCTAATTTTAAACTTCTAAATGCTATAGGCCAAGGATTTGCTCTCATGTGAATTAGATGAAAAGCTCTGTTGGTCAATTAAATGATTTTTGTGGTTTTGAACCCAAATAAAAGTGGTGTTGGAGAGTCTCAATGTCCTTCTCATCTTTTCCACCTCCCTGTTTCTGGAGCTCCTGCTGGCTTAGGAACACAGAAGAATAAGGGGGAGCACAAGTCCCAACCCTCCACCTGTGTGCTGGACATGCCTCCATCAGTGGATCTGGTCCTGTCCAACGCTCATCAGTTTTTGGCAAACTAAAGGTAGAAAAATGTCAGAGAGGATAGTGGGAATTAGGTAAAAACAAAAAAGAAGGTCTAGTTCTTTTACTCTGGTGACTCTCAACTTTGGAGAAGTCTAGGAAAGCCTGCACACGGCGTTTTTTCCCCCATCCTGGACTCCGGCTCAGGCTCACTTCCTCTTGTGGACCCTGTCCCCAGCCCAGTGTTGGAGGTGACGTCACCCAACTTCTCATATTTACCTTTCTGGAGGGTTTCCTGTGTCCTTTTTGAACATACACAGCACCAGAATAATGTAAGAAAATATCAGTGAGTCTTGCTACTCAAAGACTGTGATGATGCGGAATGGGAATTACACACGACTTCTGCGTGGATTTGTATGCATGTGATGGGCGGAGGAGGAAGAGGAGGAGGAAGAGGAGGAGGAGGAGGAGGAGGAGGAGGAGGAAGAGGAGGAGGAGGAGGAGGAGGAGGAGGAGGAGAGGACCAATGATAACAACAATGATGACACCACTGAATTGCAAATAATGATTCCAGGATAAAGGCAGTTCTGGGCCTAGAGATATGTTCAACAAAGACAGAATGAACAAGTGAATAAAGTTTAGGAATTCCAATGCATGTTTCACTGGGATTTGGCTATTCATTGTTTTATTTTCAAACACACACACACACACACACACACACACACACAAATAAATGGTACTCAGTGATGTGCCCATGCTGTTTTTTTTGTTTGTTTGTTTTTGTTTTTTTAACAGCAATACTGGGGATTGGATCCAGGGACACTCTATCACTGATCTACATGTCCAGCCCTTCCCCAAGTTGCCCAGGCTGGCCTCAAACTTATGATCCTTCTGCCTCAGCCTTGCAATTTGCTGGGATTGCAGGTATGTGCCACCATGCCCGGTTTATTCTTTATTCTGTTTTAGAGGGGGGAGGTTCTGGGGATTGAACCCAGAGGTATTGTATCTCTAAGCTATACCCCATATTTTTCTTTATTTTAAAAGAGGGCCTTGCTAAGTTGATTCTGCCTAAGTCTCCCAAGTACTAGGAATATAAGCATGTGCCACCATGACCAGCCTTTATTTTTTTGAAAGCATAAACACTCTATTATTACTTTTTTTTTTTTTAACATAATCTCAACTGCTAAGCATATGGTCTAGACTCAAATGGCATAACAATAATACAAGGTGAACTGATAACTACTTTTTGTGTGTGTGGTGCTAGAGATTGAACCCAGGGGCATTCTACCTCTGAGCTACACCCCCAGCCCTATTTGAGTCTCATTAAGTTGCTGACAGCCTCACTAAGTTGCTGAGGCTGGCATTGAACCTGTGATCCTCCTGTCTCAGGCTCCCAAGTACCGGGATTACAGGCATGTGCCACCACATCCAGCTATCAGTGTATGTTTAAGAACATGATTTAGTTACCTAATACCTCTGCCACAGCAGAGAGGCAATACTGGCAGCTCAAGACAAATGCATCGCACAGTCAAAGCACTAAGAAGGACTGGAAGCCAGAGATGGATGTATCTTGTAGTACAATACAAAATATAAACCAATAAACAAATTTAAAAATATAGCTGTGGTGGCACACACTTGTAATCCCAGTACTTGGGAGGCTGAGACAGGAGGATCCCAGGTTCGAACCCACCCTCCCGCAACTTAGGGAGACACTTTCTTTTTTTTTTTTTTTTTTTTTTGCGGTACTGGCGATTGAACTCAGGGGCATTCTACCTCCGAGCTACACCCTCATCCCTATTTTTAATTCTTTATTTTGAAACTGAGTCTCACTAAGTTGCGGAGTGCCTCACTAGATAGCTGAGGCTGGCCGCGAACCCGGATCCTCCGGTCTCAGCCTCCCAAATGCTGGGATTACAAGCGTGCGCCACCACGCCCGGCTAGGGAGACACTTTCAAAAAATGAAATAAAATAGGTCTGAGAGTGTAGCTCAGAGGTAGACGGTCCCTGGGTTCCATCCCCAGTAACATAAATAAATAAATAAACAAACAAACAAATAAACAGACAAGTAAAACATATAGAAAAGTAAGTTAATATAAGAGAGAACTACCTAAAAGAATTGGAGTCTTTTCTTAAAATAAAGTAAAGTAAAATAAAGCTTAGAAAGTGGGGGAAAAAAATCACCAGAAGCTTGAGGTCTGGTCCCAAGTCTGCCACTAAGAGCTGGATGGCTTCCAGCATGCCACTTAATCCTCGGAGTGTGTTTCCTCCTTGTAAAATGGAGATAACAGTATACACCCCACTGGGTTGTTTGAGGATTAAATGAGATGGCAGATATGAAGTGTCTAGCACAATGCCTGGCACATGGTAGGTGTTCGATAATGATTCGTAATATCCTGATAATACTCACCTGCTGGCCCTGCAGGATTGGAGTGTGAAGCTGAAAGGATTTTGAAAGTGTTGTGACACTAGAGGGGCCCAAGCAAGTCTAAGATTCTCTCTCTCTCTCTCTCTCTCTCTCTTTTTAGGTATTAATGGGCTCTGGGTGAAATCTGTTAGTATTGGGAAACAGAGCAATGAGATAAAGAGATATTATCATGGACAAACTTTCTCCATATACAGGTACCTGATATACCTAATCCCAGCCATAAAGTTCCTGAAATATGAGGAATGCAAGACTAGATGGGTACCAGACATCCTCAGGAGGGATGTTGGGAAGATTAATAGTTGAAAATGACACGACTGTTATTAAAGTACTTGGGCTCTCTGGCACAGAGAGGATATGCAAATCCAAAAAATAATCATAAAAGTCACATCATCGCCGTTACTAGCAACAGACTCCTTCCTAAGCCAGAGCAGAATTTCCAGAAGTATTTTTCCCTTTTGAAATCACAGCGGATGACAGATTTATTTCCGCACATCTCGCTTGCTTTCAGAGTTATTGTTTCCTCTTATATTTTTTCCCCCTCTCTCTGGTGATAGAGAAGCCTGGGAACCGATCCTGTCAAGGAGTTCTTGGGGGAATTTTCGGAAGGATGCACAAGTGGGGTGTATGAATGACTGTGAGCAACCAGCGTTGACTTCATTTTATAAAAATCTATGTATTCATAACTGATCTTCCAGGCATATCGGAATAATCGAAACTGTGAATGACAAACACGTCAAGACTCACGGGATCCTTTGAGGGAACTTGCCATCATTTCCAGGTAATGTTTCCCCTGCTGTTGGGCTGCTCAAAAAAGACGCACTATTAAATCCAGACCCCAGGATAGGAGCTCAGTTGCCCTCAGGCCATCCCAAGACAAACCCCAAACTTGCAGAATGTATTGACCAAGAGGTTGAATGGAACAGGTTCAAGCATCTTGCCAAATAAAATATAGATTACATTTATCATTTCCCCTTGATCTACCAAAATCTTGTTACTCTTTCATGGAAGGAAATGAATCAGTTTGACAGGACTTGCTCTGTCAAGTGATATAAATTCCCAACACTATATTCGCTACAGATTATTCTATAAAGGATTTGGCCATCATTTTTTCCAGGTAAAGTTCCAGATTAGGACATTACAAACTTCCCCCCTTTTCTTATTAAAAATAGAGGCATGAATCCTGCTTTCCTGTAGTCTTTCCAATTTGTTAAGATGAAGTGGCTTTCCCATGATGTTGGCCAATAAGAACAAATTCTCTTATTCTCTTCACCTTGCAAAAAAATCTACAAGAAGAAGAAGAAGAAGAAGAAGAAGAAGAAGAAGAAGAAGTAGTAGTTGTTGTTTATGCCTGTAATCCAGTACATGGGAGACTGAGACAGGAGGATCACAGGTTTGAGGTCATCCTCAGCAACTTATCAACACCCTGTTTTAAAAAAAGGCCTGGGGCAGTAGCTCAGAGGTAGAATGTACCTAGGTTCAATGGTTCAATTCCCAGGAGAGAGAGAAAGAGAGAGAGAGAGAGAGAGACAGAGAGAGACAGAGAGAGACAGAGACAGAGAGAGAGAGAGACAGAGAGAGAGAGAGACAGAGACAGAGAGAGACAGAGACAGAGAGAGAAAGAAGGAGCAGGAGGAGGAGGAGGAAGAGGAGGAGAAGGAGGGGGAGGCGGAGGAGGAGGAGGAGGAGGAGGAGGAGGAAAGGGATGTTTCTTCTGGTTCTTAAGGGATGTTTGGGAATTGGTCAGGCAAAACCAATGAGGAAGCAAATGGCCAAGGCATACAAGCTCTACTTTGAGAAGCCTATTTCCAGATATCTCCCTTAGATTTATAATATCTGGAGAAGTTTCTAGACTAAAAGTGTTCAAGGCCAAAGACAGGCATAATGAATTTGCAGACTGCATCAGTCTTGTACATCTCATGTATCTCAGAGACATTATTTCCCATAAACATATTGAAAATTCACAGGGAAGTAAATGAAAAAACCTCATGGCTTGTATCGTTTAACATCAACTATGATAGCCATAGGGTTTAGGCACTTGCTGAAATCTCAGAGCTTACTAAAAACCCAACATTTCCAAAACATGTGCTACATAGAGACACCCTCAAGGTCAGAAAAGCCCCAACTTTGTGAAGGTCAAGACAACAGTATCTCTAGGATTTGGAGGACTCTATGTTTAATGTCAAGAAATACTTATTTAAAGGCTCTGGAATAAGCTGGATGTCGTGGTGCCCACCTATAGTCCTACAGACTCAGGAGGCTGAGGCAGGATGATCATTTGAGCCCAGGAGTTTAAGGCCAGCCTGAACAACACAATGAGACCCTATCTCAACAAGCAAACAACAAAAAAACACAAATAAATATCAGGCATGGTGGTGCACGTCTGTAATCCCAGTACTTGGGAGCCTGAGACAGGAGGATCACAGGTTTGAAGCTAGCACGTAGTAACTTAGATCCTTTCAAAATAAAAAGTAGAGTTGGGGATATAGCTCAGTGGTATTCAACACCGATGCCCCAGACCTGCCACACCATGCCTTTTGTACATTGCTCAAGCCCCCAAGTACTGGGATTATAGGTGTGTACTACCACGCTTGGCTCATAAAGAATCATTTCTTACTTTTATCTTATTTTAAAATATTTTTTGTTCTGGGAATTGAGCCCATGGGCATTCTACCTCCAGGCTACTCTCCCAGTCCTTTTTAGTTTTTGTTTTTGAAACGGTCTTACTAAATTGTTGAGACTGGTCCCGAATCTACAATCCTCCTGTCTCAGCCTCCCAGGTACTGGGATTACAGGTGTGTGCCACCATACCTGGCTATTCTTTATTTTTTGGTGCTGAGGATTGAGCTCACAGCCTTGTGAATGCTGAGCATAAACTGTACCATTGAGCTATACTCCCAGCCTGATGAAGAATCATTTAAACATGTTCTCCCCACATTTGGTCACCTCCGGTGTTGAGGATGACTCTTGTCTATTTGAGAAGATGGTCGTCATTTTTGCACCTAAATTGAATCCTGGGCAGCTCCTGCCTACTGGTCCCAGTGTCACCTTGAGAGACCACACAGAGCAAGTTTAATTCCCTGAAAAAGATGACCTTCCTCTTGTCCTGTCCTCCTCTCTCTGACATTTGTGTGTGTGTGTGTGTGTGTGTGTGTGTGTGTGTGTGTGTGTGTGTAAGGGGGAGGTGGTACTGGGGATGGAACCCAGGGGGATTCTACATCTCCAGCCCTTTTTATTTTGAAACAAGATTTCACTAAGTAGCTGAAGCTGTCCTCAAACTTGTGATTCCTGTCTCAGCCTCCCAAATACTGGGATCACAGGCATGCACCATCATGCAGAGCTTCTCTGATATTTCTGAATGAGGAACTGCCAATTCCTTCAACTGTTCTTCACATGACATGGTCTTGAGTTCCTCTGCCTTCCTGTTTCCAATTTGACTCTCTCCTTACAGACTTGTGGCCCAGGATTAAATGTCAATCACTCATGTCTGCACGTGTGTGTGTGTGTGTGTGTGTGTGTGTGTGTGTGTGTGTGTGTGTGTGTTTGAGAGAGAGAGAGATATTAAGGCTTGAGCCCAGGGGCATTCTCTGAGCTACACCTCCAGCCCTTTTTTATGTTATGTTTTTATTTCGAAACAAGGTCTCTCTAGGTTGCTGAGAGTCTCACTATGTTGCTGAGGCTGTCCTTGAACCTGCGACCCTCCAGTCTCAGCCTCCCAAGTTACTTGGATTACAAGCATGTGCCACCACGCCCGGCTCATGTCTGCTTTTTCTACTCCAGTAGACTGAGATTCTCACATCTTCTGTTCTCATTATACTTTACTCAATACAAGTCTGGAATCCTCCTACTCACTTAAACCTCTAAGGCAGCCATGTGCAAAGTGTAGCCCTTGGGGTTTCTACTTCATAGTGACCCAGGAAGCTTCAGGTTATGAACTGGATGTTTGTACCCTGCCCCTCAAAAGAGGTCTCTTGCCAGGAACGGACTCTGCAATCACTTTGACTTCGGATTTTCTAGTCTCCATAACTGTGAGAAAGACAGGTCTGTTGGTTAAGCCCTCCAGTCTATGATATTTTGTTAAAGTAGCCCAAGCTAAGATACTTTAATAAATGCAGATTCTTGGGCCTTACCTCAAACTTGTTGAATCTGATCACTGGAATAGCACCTGGGAATCCACATTTGAAACAAGTATGCCTGGTGATATTTATTTATTTATTATCTATTTATTGCTGTACTGGGGATTGAACCAAGGGGCATTCTACCTCTGAGTTACAACCACCAACCCCCCCCCCCTTTTTTTTTTCTTTTGGAACTGGGGTTTGGACCCGGCATTCTACCTTCAAGCTACACCCCCAGTGTTTTTTTTTGTGTTTTTTTTTTAATTTCTTATTTTGGAAACAGGGTTTCACTAGGTTACTTAGAACCTCACTAAGTTGCCAAGGCCGGCTTTGAACCTGTGATCTTCCTGTCTCAGCCTCCCAAGTAAGTACTGGGATTACAACCATGTGCCACCACACCCAGATTCACCAACCCTTTTTAAAAATTTTTGTTTTGCTTTGAAACAGAGTCTCTCTAGGTTGCTGAGAGTTTCACTAAGTTGCTGAGGCTATCCTCAAACATGTGATCCTTCTGTCTCAGCCTCCCAAGTACTGGGGTTACAGGCATGCACCATCACACCTGACTATAGGTGATTTACTTTGAAGATGGAAATGCTCTGAGAGTTTCCCAGTACTTGTTGCCCAGCCTGTCTCCCTCTGCCTGTGTTTAAAAAAAATTGGGTATTTATTTATTTATTTTTGTGGTACTGGGGATTGAACTTAGGGGCATTCTACTTCCGAGCTACACCTCCAGCCCTATTTTTATTCTTTATTTTGAAACAGGGTCTCACTAAGTTACAGAATGCCTCACTAAGTAGCTGAGGCTGGCCGTGAACCTGGATCCTCCGGTCTTAGCCTCCCAAATACTGGGATTACAAGTGTGTGCCATTATGCCCAGCTCAAAAATGGGTTTTTAGATTCAAGAACAAGACCATATCCTTTCTTTCTTTCTTTTTTTTGCAGTACTGGGTGTGGAATCCAGAGGTGCTCTACCACTGAGGTATAGCCTCGGCCCTTTTATTTTTTATTTTGAGACAGGGTCTTGCTAAGTTGCCTAGGCTGGCCTCAAACTTGTCATCCTCTTGCCTCAGCCTCCCAAGTAGCTGAGATTGCAGACTTGCCCCACCACCTCTGATTTCCATTTTCTTGCTATATTTCATCTGGTTAGATTTGGTATATTGCTTTGGTCTGTTAAAAATCTTTTGATGGAGCCGGGCGTGGTGGCACACATTTGTAATCCCAGCCTTTGGGAGGCTGAGACTGTAGGATCCAGGTTCTCGACCAGCCTCAGCTACTTAGTGAGCTGGGGTATAGCTCAGAGGTAGAATGCCCCTGAGTTCAATCCCCAGTACCGCAAAAAAAAAAAAAAAAAAAAAAAAATCTTTTGATGGGCTTGGGGTATAGCTATGTGGTTAAGTTCTTGCCTAGACTACATGAGGCCAAAAAAAAGAAAATCTCAAAATGAAACAAAAAAACCGCCTTGAGTTCTTTGCTCTGTAACATATGATTTCATGACATCTACACATGGATTAGGACCAAGGCCTCAACGTCCCCACACTAGGAATCTATCCATATGTTGGTACCAACTATAGTCAACCCATCACTAACAAACCCATATTTCATCTGCTTTCCCATGAAATAAGTGGGCAAATTGTCATTTACCAGATTATCAAATGCTGTGCTAAGGCCCAGCTATTCTTTGTGTTCTACATTTCCCTGACCCATTGGTTTATACCAAACCTGTTAAAGAAGGAAATAAAGTGTTCTCCCAGGCCATTTGCACATGCATTCTAGAACCTATGGTCAAACAATGGACTGTAGCGTGCAGAATCCACCTTTTCCAGGGACCTAGCTCAGGACGCCTGTGGCACAGAAGTGATGGGACCTCAACTTGTCCACATGTTGACTGTACTACTAGACAAAGAGCTTTTTTTTTTTTTTTTTTTTTTTTTTTGCGGTACTGGGGATTGAACTCAGGGGCATTCTACCTCCGAGCTATACCCCCAGCCCTATTTTTTTATTCTTTATTTTGAAACCGGGTCTCACTAAATTGCAGAGTGCCTCACTAGGTAGCTGAGGCTGGCCACGAACCCGGATCCTCCAGTCTCAGCCTCCCAAATGCTGGGATTACAAGCATGTGCCACCACGCCTGGCTTGGCAAAGAGCTCTTGAATCCAGGGGCATTCTACCTCCAAGCTCCACTCCCAGCCCTATTTTATTTATTTATTTATTTATTTATTTATTTTTTATTTTGAAACAAGGCTGTGCTGAGTTGCTGAGGGTCTCACTAAGTTGCTGAGGCTGGCCTTGAGCCTGCAATCCTCCCGTCTCAGCCTCCCAACTACTGGGATTACAGGCACGCACCACCACGCCCGGCTCCAAGTGTCTTAGATACCTCTAAATATCTCATGATCACTAGCACAATATTCTACTTAGCAACTTTTCTTTGAACAAATGAATGAATGAATGAATTTATTTTAGATTTGACCCCTACTCACTTACTTTTGGTTTTTTTTATGTAAGATGAATACAGATTCTGCAGTGAATCTTGGAAGACTGTGCTTCTTGGCCTGAGGGAAGCGGTGTGCCTGGACAGATCGCCACAGTTCCCTCATTTATCATAGTCACTATTCGTGTAAATGAGCTCATTAAAATAAAGACATTCTTTGAAATGTGGTATGATGAAAACACCAAGAACCAATAACACAGTTCCCGAAATGTGACAACCTTCCCAGGATCATTGATAGAGGCTAAATTAGATACAGGAAAAACATTTCAAAACACACACACTCGCGTGCACACACACACACACACACACACACACACACACACACACACACCAAAAACCTTGCTTAGTGGAGCCACCTAAGTCAGCCTGGCATGAAAATAGAGTGTCTTATGGGCATCATTTTAATGAGACCCCTTGTGATGACAGACCAGCTGTATTAAGAGAGCTGGGCGCAGTGGTGCACAACTGTAATCTGAGTACTTGGGAGGCTGAGACAAGAGGACCACAGGTTTCAGGCCAGCCTCAGCAATTTAGTGAGCCTCTCATAAACTTAGCAAGACTCTGTTTCAAAATACAAAATAAAAAGGGATAGAGATGTAGCTCAGGCGTAAAACTTCCTTGGGTTCAATCCCTAGTGTCAGATAGATAGATAGATAGATAGGTAGATAGATAGATAGATAGATAGATAGATAGATAGATAGATAGATAGATAGATAGGAAATAGATCATAGATACATAGAAGATAGGTAGATAGATAGATAGATAGATAGATAGATAGATAGATAGATAGATAGGAAGGACGGGAGATAGCCAGATGAGGAAATCTATCTTTTCTCCACATTATTGCTCCTGCTATACTACACTGGTAACACTTGAGCAATTCTTTGATACAGAGGCTAGAGAGGGTGAGCAGCTGTAAAGGAAGGGTGGAAAGGCCTGTGGTTTCCATGGGTCAGGTGACTTTCTTTGTGGTGATGTTTTTCCCTTTTCTTTTAGGCCAGAGAAGATTCCACAGATGTTCCAGAACATTCTCCCACTAGAACAGCCACCCCACACCAGGTTTACATACTTGTTTTGCCTAAGTCTAAGGCAGTGGTTTTCAACTGAGGTTAACCTTGCCCCCTACCTCCTACCCAAGGATATTTGAAAGTATCTGGAGATATATTTGGTAGTTACAATCGGCATCTACTTGGTAAAGGACAGGGATGCTTATAAATCCCCTACAATACACAAGACATACTCCTTCTGCCAACAGAGAATTATCTGGCTCAAAATGCTAAGATATGAGCCAGGCGTGGTGGCACATGCTTGTAATCCCAGCATTTGGGAGGCTGAGACCAGAGGATCTGGGTTCGTGGCCAGCCTCAGCTACCTAGTTAGGCATTCCGTAACTTAGTGAGACCCTGTTTCAAAATAAAGAATAAAAAATAGGGTTAGGGGTGTAGCTCAGAGGTAGAATACCCCTGAGTTCAATCCCCAGTACCGCAAAAAAAAAAAAAAAAAAAATACAGAATCAGGCTGGAGGTATAGTTCAAAGGTAGAATGCCTCTGGGTTAAATCCAGTACACCCCCCCCCCAAATAATAACAAAAAGTAAAAATAAAATAAAATAGGGGTGGAGGTGTAGCTTGGAGGTAGAATACCCAAGTCCTGGGTCTAAGGCTACGGGTCTAGCCCCAATCAAAAAATTATGGTCCATCTCAAAGAGTCACATAGCTACCTGTTGTGAGTCTTCAGTTCTAAGGCGAGATAAGAGAACCAATTCTGAATGTTCAACATAGTAGACTGCTGGGACAGCAGCCCGAATGGAAGTAGAAAGGTCTGGAACATGATGGGCGGAGGTCTCCCCCTCCCCAGAGGAGCCAACTAGGATGATGTTTGGTGAACTCCACAGATGGAGGGATGTAGCCAGATGTTGTAAGAAACAGTGAGCCAGACTCACAGTCATCAACGGGCCTTGGTGACGGCTTCTAAAGATGCAATCGGAGACTGAGGATCCAAAAGTGCCCAGTGCAAAGGGTGCTTCATGCTGGCCCCAACAAGAGTCTCCATCCCACAGGAGTGAAAAGGGGATTCGCTTCACCTGGGGCTTCTAGACCATAGACGTATTCTCCCCCAGTTGCTATCATTTTTGATCTGGCCAAGATTTTAAACATCATCAGTTTCATGTGCTAGGGAAGCTGGTAGATTTAATGAAGCCTCCAGCTGTCCCCCGAGAGACGATTATAACTCTAATTAAAAACGGGGGGTGACAGGTGAGAATCTCTCGGGACTCTGCAAGCGAGTGGCATTCATACATCTTCTTTTGGGGAGAAGATTCCTTTGTCCATGTCATTTTGGGGCTCTTCCTAGCAGTCAAGGATGGGGTCTCCAAACTCTAAAATATTAGGAATTTTTTTTTTTTTGAACTGGGGATTGAACCCATGGGCACTTTACCTCCAAACTACACCCCCAACCCTATATTTTTATTCTTTATTTTGAAACAGGGTCTCATGAAGTTGCAGAAGGCCTCACTAAGAAGCTGAGGCTGGCTGCGAACCTGCGATTCTCCTGTCTCAGCCTCCCAAGTACTGGGATTACAAGCATGCGCTACCACGCGCAGGCTACATTAGGAGATTTAATGATCAGAAAATATTTCAAATTGTAAGGGGCAGAAAAAAATCATAAGAGGCAAAAATGTTTGTGAGTTGAGCCAGACTTTCATGTCATCTCTGTGATTACAAATAGCCTAGAATAGGAAAGGAATCACCTAAATAAATTCTCTCTTTATGGCAAATGTAAGTTTGGAGAAGAAGAGGGGTAGGAGTAGGGCAGAACGAAGATTAGGGATCTGTATTCAGACAAGACTTTGGGGACCAGCAGTAAAGGATGGGGTAGGGCAGGGCACAGCAGGTAGATGGCATGCACCCAGGTAACCAAATGATAACAATGGTCCTCAAACCATTATCAGGCAGGTCTTGAAGTTCAAGGCAGTGGGACACCAGTATCAGGAGACAACCACTAATAGGAGCTCATTTGATCACAAGAAGGCCCATCTCCCGACCCCTATAGCTTTCATCATGCTGGCCAGTCATGGGAGAATCTTGGCCCTACTTGGGTCCTAAAAGAGAAGTCCTGTTACTTAGTCTCCATGGTGGGCGTACAAGGGTAGGGTGTAATCAGGAAGAGCCAGAAGCAGAAGGGTGTGACTCACTGGAAGGCCTTAGGGTTGGATGGGCCTCTGCATTTGGATGCAACATAGCCCAGGCCCAGATTTCAGTAAGCAGCACAGACATGCATCCGCTTCCAAGGGCAAAGATGATGTTACACCTTTAGATAAGGGACTTGCATCTTCTCATCCATGCATTTTACCGAGGAGATATCAAACAGGAGAGAGCTGAGCCACACGAAGCCAACTGTGTCATTAACAAAGAGTGAGGTGTGGGCCACGTCAGGGACTCCCGTGTCTTTAAGTCATGGATGTGGTGATTTGTACTACCCGTTGAACTCTACTGTCATTCACTCTGAGATGAGGGGACTGTGCAGGCAGTGTGTTCTGAGCCTGAGGCCCCGTGTGGCTCTGGGGGACCTACATGTAGGCTTTAACAGTATCACTGACTGGCAAGATTTGTAGCTCCCTTAACCGGTGTCTGGGCCTAGGGTATTGTCTTCAGGATATAAGCATGAATAAATATTCCTGGCCAGGTATGGTGGCACATGCCTATAAATCCTAGTATTTGGGACACCGAGACAGGAGGATTGCATGTTTGAGGCCAGCCTCAGTAACTTAGTGAGACCCTTAGCAACTTAGCAAGACCGTGTTTCAAAATAAAAAGCACTGCGGTGTAGCTCAGAGGTAGAATGCCCCTGGTTTCAATCCCTAGTACAATAATAATAATAATAATAATAATAATAATAATAATAATAATATAATGTAACAAAATAAAGTTCCTGAACCCAAGCTGTACTGGCTTTAAGGCTGGTCCCCAAACTCCTCTCATCTTTGTTTCCCTACACGGATCGCATAAAACATCTACCTGTGATTGCCAAATAGGCTGTGTCTTCTCTGCAGGGAATGCCTTACACCCTCTTCATCAACACCATCCTGAAACTTCTCTCTGAAAGGCCCTGTAGGCCGATTACTTTCTTCTTCTTCTGTGCTCCCCAAGTTCATTGTAATATGTCTATGTAAAGGTTATTTGCGGTTGTTTGTCTCCCTGGCTATCTTTCTTATTAGGCAGAAAGTACCTGGAGCTCAGGGAGCATTTGCTGAAGTACACGATACCGTGTCTCCAGCACAGTGCCTGTAGCATGTGTTCAATACATGTTTGTGGAAGGAATGAAGAAAAGGAGGAATAGAGAGAGGAGGAAAGAAAGGCAGAAAGGGAGACTGAAGAAGCAGTAAATACCACTAATCAGGCAGATAGCAGAATCAAGCTTTTCAAAAAGGACACTGGCCTGGGAAAGCCCACCTCATGGAGTCCTATAAGGGAATCGGCAGCGGCCTTCATCGGCCTCAGGGCTGAGTCTCACTGCTCTTATTGGTGGATTAGTACCAGGGAATCCTTCTCTTGAACCCGTGAGTGGCGTACTTCCTGGGAGGCCAGCACATGGTGCTGCATGGGTTATACTTCTACAGATCTAGCCAGCAGTAGGCCAAGGGAGGTTAGGCCAGAGGCCTCCTAACGCCCCAGACACTGGGCCCTGCTTAGTACTGTAATTATGCTACTAGTTTTTTTCTAAGGCTCTAAAATGTGATATTATGGCATTTGATAATTATGAGTAATGATCCCAAATAGTCAACCTTAGTTTTGGTGAATTGCTTTCATCTGTCTGATGATCCTCATCAGACAAAAGAGTGTATGAAGCTGGGCATGGTGGTGCATGCCCGTAGTCCCAGTACTGGGGAGGCAGAGACAGGAGGATCACAGGTTTGAATCCAGTCTCAGCAACTTAGTGAGATCCTGTTTCAAAATATAAAAAATAAAATAGGACTGGAGGTCTAGCTCAGAGGTAGAATGCCCTTGAGTTCAATCTCCAGTACCAATAATAATAATAATAATAATAATAATAATAATAATAATAATAAAAGTGTGTGGAGCTGGGTCCCCATTTAGAAATTCCAATATGTAGCTTTAGAAAACGCTACTTGGTTTTCAACATATTGTCCAACGGTGATGAAGATTACTATAGCTAAGACCCTGAGCACACCTATGAGGACTTGTCAAGATGCTAGAACTCGACCACACTGATCTCTTCTACTTCCCATGGAAACTTTGTACACCAATGGATTCAGCATTCAAGATAATCGATAGAACCTCCAGCCCACACCCTTAACTGCTCCTAGAAACCGGTTCTGTGAATATATATGCAATTCAAAGAAAGGACTTGTAAACTCATTGGTGAGCTTGGTCATGTGGCATCTAGCAATCATAAAAGCAAGAACTATTTGAGCCAGAAGGTATCTTCTAGATAGACCAGTCTGAATTAAGGGCACTAACACTCAACTGGAAAGGGTAAGTCACTCATTTAACAAGTTGTCCAGGGACATATGGCTAGTGAGTGGCCCATCCTGGCTTAACATTAAACTTGATCGTCTTAGACCACCTTTCTGCTGCTCCGTATTGATGGCAAAATATATCCTATAGGTACAGAATAAAGTCTCGCATCATGTAGGCTCAATCATCTGAAGAAACAGCCCTATGAAAAAACAATAGCCCATTTAAATTAAGCGCAGGCCGGCCAGGCCCAGAGCCTCACCAGCCCTCCAGAAAACAGAGTATTGTTTCTCTCCAAACCTTGGACTGAAAGGGCGCCTGTCATCTAGCATCGACCTCGTGAGACAACTTTAGGGAGAGCAAAGGGCCGAGAAGAGAAAGGCCTCATTCTCCCTGCAAACAGGAAAAGGGAAGAGAAAAAGCAAGCTCTGTCTCCACGCCAGGTTTGCCGGGCTGGCTATGAACTGTTCCAGTACGTTCCATCAAATAGACGCCTTCATAGAGTCAAGCCAAGCGCGAACGCTGTGTCTGGGACTCCCGCTCCCGGGACACACACGTGGGCCTGCTCACACACGCTCCTGCGCACCCTGGGAGAGCGCTTATATGGGCTTCATGAGGCTAAGTAATAAACACTTTGTCTTCACCCTGCTATTTATGGGTTGCTTGGGGCATCCTGTTCTCTCTGCTGCCCTTACCTGAACAGATGACTCCCGCAGACCCGCAGTTTAATGGGGACAACAGTAAATCTGAAAGGCTCAGTGTGCCCCGTGTGCTCACCCGCTTTCCTGACCACCCTGCTATATCCTGCAGAGAAAGGCCAACATGCACCCATCTACCTACTCTCTGGGCTCCTCCTCTCCCGTCCTCGTCTTCTTCTTTCCTTTCAGATGTCTCTCTTGGACATCTCTCTAAGATATCCTTTTCTGTTTAACCCCTTCTAGGGTCCTCTCTTCATCCATCATTGCAATGGAGCAAGCAATTCTGAAAAGATCAACTCCAAAAGCCACTGCCCTGGCCTCTCGCTGAGGTCCTCGGCGGGGAGGAGGCTGGGTGCCTGCGCATGCAGAGTGAAGAAGACCCGTCCTACCTGGCGCCGATTTCCAGGTTCACTTAAAAGCCACGTGCTTTCCCTTGCTCATCGCTCTCGGGTTACCAAGGGGAAAGGATGTACATTTGAAAGTCGGACGTGTGCCCCGGCCAGCAGATGTCCAAGAGCTGCAGAAGAAGATGCTGGGAATATCCAGTGTGTGCAGAGCCACAACCGATCACCCTGGTCACTTTGGGGGCTCTTTTCAACTTGCTTCGTTGGGGTTTTCAGGACTCCCGGGGTTGACAGGTCCTGCGGGAAGAGATGGAGTCACTGCCCCTCCCTGTGTACGCGCGGACTGCTCTGCCAGCCAGGAGTCTGGCCATCTCTCAGTCTCGTCTTCATCTTGGACCAAGTGGTGCTCTCCTGAAAACAGACAAGAGAGACGAGGATGCGTTAACTCGGCCTCTCCCCACAGAACGCAGTTCGCCATCGCAGCGCTGATTAAATAGAGGACATTATCTCACCATAATGCCCTCCTGGCCGCGTTCCCAGGAAAATTCTAACTAATCATAAAAATAGAAAGAAAAACGCAACCTAAATTCCATTCCTCGTCTTAAATGAGTGATGTGTTCACTTTTATTTATTTTTCTGGAAGCGAGGCGGGAAAAGAAAATGAATTTTAGGGCTTAGAAAAACAAGCTACTAATAGTACTAAGTAGCGCTGGGCGGTGGTGCAGACAGCTCAGCTTTAGCAGACTGAGCGCATGCCATGGGCGGGTCCTACAGCTATCCCTGGCTATAAACTTTGAGTTTAGAACCAGAGCACCTGGCAGGGCCATGCCAGGATTGATTGGGCAAAGGAGGGTGAGAGTTGTGGGATTGAGTGTACACACCCGTGTGCACATACACAGACACACACAGACACACACACATACCCCTATACAAGCTAGGTGCTGGATAGTTTTCTTACATCCTTGCAGGCAAGAGCTCTTCCAATATACCTTTTTTTTTTTTTAGTAATACCTAATTTTTATTTATTTATTAATTTTTACAGTACTGAGGATTGAACCCAGGGGTACTTTATCCCTGAGTTCTATCTTCAGCCCTTTTTTTTTTTTGCAGTACTGGGGATTGAACTCAGGGGATTCTACCTCTGAGCTACACCCCCAGCCCTATTTTTTATTCTTTATTTTGAAACCAGGTCTCACTAAGTTGCGGAGTGCCTCACTAGGTAGCTGAGGCTGGCCGCGAACCCGGATCCTCCGGTCTCAGCCTCCCGAATGCTGGTATTACAAGCGTGCGCCACCATGCCCGGCTCCATTTTTGATTTTGAAACAAAGTCTCGCTAAGTTGCCAGGCTGGCCTTGAACTTGTGATCCTCCTACCTCAGCCTCCTGATTCGCTGGGATTGCAGGTGTATGCCATGGAGCCCAGCAGTCATGCCTGATCTTTTTCTAGCAACATTCTTTTTGGAGAAATGGCATGGTTTAGGTATTCTCTCCCTGGGAGATTTTTTTTCCTAGAGATTCACCTATTCGTCCTCTAGAGGGACTAGGTGAATGAAAGGGAGTCTGCTCTGAAAACACTTACCCTGACTCCTGTCTAGGCCTTGACCTTCTAAACCTGTCCTTTAGTGCAATCATATGACTAATTGATGCAATGATCCCATAGTTGGTTAATTAGGTTGTCATTCCTTCTCTTAGATAGAAAACAAAGGTGTTTGTCTTGTTACCTAGTTTGCATATGCTGGGCACACAGAAACTGTTCAATAAATATCTTTGCTGGCCAGGCCTGGTGACCCATGTTTGTAATCCCAGTACTTGAGAGACTGAGACAGGAGGATCACAGGTTCAAAGTCAGCCTCAGCAATATAGTAAGACTCTTAGCAACCTCATAGGACCCTGCTTCAAAACAAAAACAAAAATAAATAAATAAATAAAAGCATGGGGGGTGGGTGGGTGTAGGTCGGAGGTAAAATGCCCCTGGGTTCAATCCCACATACATATACACATACAAAAAACCTTTGCTGAGGAGAGCTAATGGTCTGACCACCTGTCCACGATTACCTTACGTGACTTTGGTGGGGCTTGGGCTTGGCAGCAACTGACGAATGGGAAGCCAGATCATGATAGGTCCACAGAGCTGGGTACCGGACTCCTCTCAAACCCTTCTTGCTCTTTCTTTCTGGGAAGTACTCACAGATAAACCATGGGGAAGTTCAATATCCAGAAGACACGCTTCTGAGCTTCCTCTCCTGACCTTACACTGCTCAAAAGGAGAGCAAGAGCCACGCCCCCCACGCCTCCTGCCTCTACCTGAGCTGGCGGCGGGGCGGCGGTGTGGCTGACACAGCTTGGCTTTAGAATCCCAGGGATGCCATCCCCCACCACGGCTACCGCCCAAGTAATGGGCGCTGTAAGTTGATGGCAAAGTTCTAGCCGGGCTAATTAAGCACACTGAGCTAATAACCTTCCATTTTGGGACTGGTATTATTCATAATTTAATGTATTGCTGCTAAAACATTAACCTTTCGACAACTGGCACGCTGCCCGCGGCAGTGCAAGGACTGACCATCTTTCAGTAAAATGAGTATTATTGTTAAAACAGGTATAAATCATTCATGGCCGCAGCTTGTGTGTCAGCCCCTACGTGAAAATCAGCAGTAAGCTGGGTAATTTATTTACCTTTTGGTGATTATTTTTTATGATTTTATGTTCATATGCAGTGATTCATAAACATTGGATGGGTGCCATTTCGGAATCATTTCGCCTTTTTTTTTTTTTTTTTTTTAATAGGGTGCAGTGGTTCTGCTTTTCATCTTTAAAAATTTCAGGATGGATACAAGGCTACTCGATCCAGGCACAAAACACAATTTCATGTGAAAGAAGAGGTGTGGGGGGGAAGTGCCCCAGTCCGACAGAACCATCCAAAGCTTCCCGAGTTGCGGCATGGTACAATATTTAGGGCAGAGAACTTCCTTTGAAGTTTAACACACGGAGGGGGCCTTGAAATTGGAATAAAAGCACAGGAAAACAGTTAACAGGCTTCTGATTTCGAATACGATGGGGAGGAGCTGAGGGTAGAGGGAGATCTGGAAACGCTGGCTCGGGGCCAGGAAGGTTGGTTGGTTGGATGGAGGAGCCCTGCTCCCCGCACCTGGTTGGGGAATGTGATTACTGTCCCCTGGGGATCTGGAAACTCCACCACTGGCCCGCCTGCTCCTGTGGCCGCCTGCGCTGGCTTTGGGTTCCCCCCAAAAAATGGTTCCAGAAAGTGGCTTTTCCTCCTAGGATAGCAACCAGGAGCCGGAGGCTGAGAGGTGGTCAGGTCCTGCCTGGCCTTTGGGCTCAGAAGACACCCCTATGTTCTACAGACTCTCTTCTAGAAGCTCTACACGTGTTTATTTTCTTTTGTTACTGGGGCTTATACCCAGGGGTATTCTACCTCTGAGCTATACCCCCAGTCCTTTTGATTTTTTTTTTTAAATTTGGAAACAAGGTCTCACTAAGTTGGGGAGGGCCTTGCTAAGTTGCTGAGGTTGGCCTTGAACCTGTGATCCTCCTGTCTCGGCCTCCCAAGTACTGGGATTTCAAGCGTGCTTCACCATGCCCGGCTCCTTCATGCTTCTTAAACCAATGAAAACACTCGACTCCTGGCACAGAGTGACTAAGTTCTGATGGAGGGAGGAGGCGAGGGGAGGAGAAGGCAGAAAACCATGACATCATGTCCAAACTCTTCCTCAAGGCAGAAACAGGCCCCAGGAGCAAGTTGCTTCTGGAAGTTCATCTTGTTTCAGGGGTGTTGGCACAGAGGGGCACTCAGCCAAAGCAGACTGGCACCACCTTTGCCCCAAACGTAGGAGATGAGAGCTTGAGGCATAGCCACAATTAAGTACTGTAAACACACACCCACCTCCACAGGAGCACCCAGGCAGAAGGCAAAGAATGGAGGTATTTCTCTCCGGGAGGGTTTGAACAGTAGCTTTGGGACAGCAGCTCATCATTTTTTCCTACCTTCTGTTTGTTTGTTTAATTTCCCATTTATAGCTTTCATGATTTTTTTTTTTTTTTTTTTTTTTTTTTTTTTTTTTTTTTTTTTTTTTTTTTTTTTTTTTTTTTTTTTTTTTTTTTTTTTTTTTTTTTTTTTTTTTTTTTTTTTTTTTTTTTTTTTTTTTTTTTTTTTTTTTGCTGTACTGGGGATTGAACTGAGGGGTATTCTGTTTCCAAGCTACACCCCCAGCCCTATTTTTTATTCTTTATTTTGAAACAGGGTCTCACTAAGTTGCGGAGTGCCTCATTAGGTAGCTGAGGCTGGCCATGAACCCAGATCCTCCGGTCTCAGCCTCCCAAATGCTGAGATTACAAGCATGTGCCACCATGCCTGGATCATGATTCTTTTTAAGTGGATTATCTGATTTTAGCTTTTACTTGGATTTACATATGTTTTAAAATCCCTAATTATTCACTGTGAGAAAATATATGCAACATAAAATTAACTGATTTAACCTTTTTGGGGGGGGGGGTACTGGGGATCAAACCGAGAAGCATTCTACCTCTGAACCACAACCTTAACCCCCCTTTTTTTTGAGGTACTGGAGATTGAACCCAGGGGGCATTCTACCTCTGAGCTCCACCCCAGTCCTAATTTTTATTCTTTATTTTGAAACAGGGTCTCACTAAGTTGCGGAGGGCCTCACTAAGTAGCTGAGGCTGGCCGTGAACCGGCTCCTTCTGTCTCAGCCTCCCAAGTACTGGAATTACAAGTGTGCGCCATCATGCTCGCTTGGCTGTTGGTTTGTTTTGAAACAGGGTCTTGCTGAGGCTGAAACAAGTTGCTGAGGCTGGCCTGGAACCTGTATTTGAATCATCATACCTGGCCATTTTAGCCCTTGTGTGTAGGTGGGAGGGTACTTAGGGGATTGAACTCAGGGGCATTCTACCTCCAAGATATACCCCCAGCCTTTTTATTTTTATTTTGAAACAGAGTCTCCTAGGTTGTTGAGAGTCTAAGTTGCCAAGGCTGGCCTCGAACCTGCGATCCTCCTGTCTCAACCTCCCTAGAGCTGGAATGACAGGTGCGTGCCACCATGCCCAGCTCATTTTAACCATTTTTAAGTGTAAAATTCCATGGCATGAGTCACATTCTTCACAACGTCGTGCAACTACACCACTATGTTTCCAAAATTTGTTATCACCCTAAAAAAAAGTTCTGTATCCATTAAGTCCCCCCCTTCCCCTGCATCCCTGCCCCCCACCCCTGGAAACCTCCAAGCTACTTTCTGTCTTTATGGGTTTGTTTTTCTGGATATTTTATGTAAATGATATCATTCGATATTTGTCCTTTTGTGTCTGACTTACTCACTTAGCATGATGTTTCCAAGGTCCATCCATGTCACAGCATGCATATGAGCTTAATTCTTTTTAGTGCTAAATAATATATATATATATATTATATATATATTCATATATATGTATATGAATGTGAATATTACTGATGGGCACTTGGGTTACTTCTACCCATTGGCTGCTGAAATAATGCTGCTAGGAACATGAATGAACAAGTATCTGAGTCCCTATTTTTATACTTATTTGTGGCACTGGGGATGGAACCCAGAGGACCTTTTACCTCTAAGCTACACCCTCAGCCCTTTTTATTTTTTATTAAATAAAAAAAGAGTCTCCCTAAGTTACTGCATGCTGGTCTCTAACCTGTGATCCTCCTGTCTTAACCCCCCAAATATATGTATATATATATATTTGCGGTAGGGATTGAACCCAGGGGCATTCTACCTCTGAGCTACACCCCTAGCCCTATTTTGTATTTTGAAACAGGATCTCACTAAGTTGCTGAGGTTGGCCTTGAACCTGTGATACTCCCATCTTAGCCTCCCAAATACTGGGATTATAGGTGTGTGCCAACATGCCTAGCACCCCTATTATATTTTGACCATTATTATTTTTTTTTCAAAAACAGGTCGTTGCACGTTATATAGTCTGATCTGCCATTGTCCTGAATACTCTGCTTTTTAGCTTGGCAGAGCTGGCCTCCATCCATCCCATCCACACCATGGCCACAGAGGAAATCTTGTAGTCACCCTCCAGCATTCCAAGCCTAGTGCTGGTTGTGCATTCTGCACCAGTAACTCCACTTCCTACGGTGGACTTGATAAAGCGGGCTGCTTCTCAGGTATGCTAAAGAACAAATTAAGAAACAGAATAACCCGGATGAGTGAGATTCCCTTTCAATCATGTCAGCTGGAGCAGATGTTGTCATGAAATTTGATGTTATGGATTTATTTCCTAATATAAAGTCTAAAAGGGAAAACAGCGTTAAGAGCTGAAATGTGAATTGGACATGTCTATAGAGTGTGAATTGGATTCAAGACAAAATATTGTGAATGGTTAATAGGGTCAGTCTAAGTATACTTGCTGAAATAATCTCTTGGATATGCAAATACTCCGTGAACTACACTGTCAAATATCTATTGTATCCTCTTATCTATGTGTTCACAGAACTGCTACATGTTATAACAAATGAAAAATGTGAATTTAAAAAAATAATGTCACCCTAAAATAATACTTTATTTTGAATAGTAATTTTTGTTGTTGGAGATTGTGTGTGTGTGTGTGTGTGTGTGTGTGTGTGTGTGTGTGTGCATACATCAGACAGCCAGGTTCTTAATACAGCAATATTTGGAAAAATTAAGAGGCGAACTTTGTGTGCCTGGTTCTCAGCAGTAACAGAAGAGGAGTGGGGGAAGGGAGGGAGGAGGGACAGGAGGTATGTTCAGCTTGGCCTGGGTAGGTCAGTCCGCCATTAATATCTACCATGCCTTGGCATTATCTTAATGGAGTTTCTCTTTCTGACTACTGAGCCCTCTTGGTGGAATTCCCTTTCCTGGGAACACAGTCTTGAGGACTTGAGATGCATTTACATGTTGACCATCGTACCGTAGTAATCAGCCCATTACACATGAGGATGGAGACAAGGACAATTGAGAGGAAGGAGGCTTGGGGAGAAGCTGTGGACAATTTCCAGGGCTCTACCATCCAGCCACTCCCTGAAACCATTAGCAAGTAGCCAAATCAAGGGAATTTTGTTCAGTTTCTTTTGCTTGTTTCTGAGCTAGTAAGAAGAAGAGGAATGGACAGAGCAAAGAGAGGGGCACAGTAGATGAATGACCCTGGCCTGCTACTCACATTCTGGAGTCCATGGGGTGATGTGTGCATACATGAATCCATCATTTCATATCTCACTATGATGTATAATTAAGTGCACCAGTAAAAGTGTGTGTATACATACAGATATGTAAAAAAGATATATTTATATAAATTACACATATAGTTTATATATTTATGCAAAAAAAGATTTTGAAGGTAGGATATCAGAAAACAACTGGTTCCCAGCCCCTGCCTGCTGCTCTGTGTGCCTTCTAAGGAGCCACCCTATCCTTCCTCTGGTGTCCTGCCCTTTCTCACCCTCACCTTCACTCCCTAACCACTAATGCCCATCTGTTCTGGATCCCGTCAGCTCCGAGCCCTGTCTGCTTTCTCCCGGGCCAATGGGATGCAAACACCTCTGTTTTGCTTCCTCTCTTTCCTCTCCCCCCACCGTGTGCACCATTAGAGTAAGGGTCTATCAACGTCATCCATGGCCCCTCTCATTGAAATTTCGGTAGGTACTAGGTAAAAGTACCAGTGTAGCCAGGTGTGGTGGCACACACCTGCAATCCCAATATTTGGAAGGCTAGAGACAGGAGGATCGTAGGTTTGAGGCCAGCCTCATCAACTTAGCAAGGCCCTCAACAACTTAGTGAGGCCCTTTGTGTGTGTGTGTGTGTGTGTGTGTGTGGTACTGGGGATTGAACACAGAGGCATTCTACCTCCGAGCTATACCCCCAGTCCTATTTTTTATTCTTTATTTTGAAACAGGGTCTCACTAAGTTTCGGAGTGCCTTACTAGGTAGCTGAGGCTGGCCATGAACCCGGATCCTCTGGTCTCAGCCTCCCGAATGCTGGGATTACAAGCATGTGCCACCATGCCTGGCGAAGACCTTTTTTTAAAACAAAAAAGTTAAAAAAAGGGTTAAGGGTATATGGGTAAGGGTTAGAGGTAGAATGATCTTAGGTTCAATCCCTAGCACTGCTCCCTCCTCACAGAAAGTACTAGTGCATGGGACTCATCCAAGATCTATTGGATCAGAATTTCTCAGGCAGGCTTTAGTCTCCCCAGAATCACTTCCAAAGCTGAGGACATTATCTTTTGGTCCGAGCAATATGATTATCATTCTGATAAGCTATTGTTCTGCTGCATGGCTCTGATGACTGGAATTCTGCAATACTCCTTTCCCGCAGGTGTAGAGTAAGAAGCACAGGAATGGGGAGTTTGAAGGTGACAATTCCTTCCTCCATGTGTCGACAAGACAAAGAAGGAATCCAGACAAAGTGGGTCTTAGCTCCTTGGGGGTCTACAGTTGGTCATCCTAGGTGGGCATTCTGGAGTCCTCTAACAAAGCTCTGTTACATTTTCTATGAATTCCTCCCCTCCCCACACACACTAGAATTATGTCCCTTGACAAGTAATACATTTGCTAATGGCCTTTGAATGATCCTCGCTCCTCCACTTTCTTAAGGGATGTTTAGGCCGAGCTGTGGGAGGGGCTCTGGATAGGGTCTCACCACCACGGCCCTGTCGACAGGTTAGCCGGATACTCCTTTGTTGTGGGGACTCTCCCACACAGGGTAGCAGTATCTGTGGCCTTTACCCAGTATATGGCACTAGCATCCCCTGCCCCAGTTGTGACAACCCACCCAGACATTGCCAAATGTCCCGCTGGGCATGGTAAAATCTTCCCTGCCTAAGAACCACTGCTCTAAGAAATAAATCCATCTCTGGGCCACATAAAAATCTAGCTTTTCTTCCAAATTCAATTTCAATTTCAGATTGGCTTCCTCCTGTCTTGTTATTTATTATTTATTTGTGCATGCGTGTGTGCTTGCGTGTGTGTGTGTGTGTGTGTGTGTGTGTGTGTGTGTGTGTTATACTGAGGGATTGAACCCAGGAAGGTTCTACCACTGAACTACATCCCCAGTCCCCTTTTACTCTTTATTTTGAAACAGGGTTTTGCTAAGTTATGGACCCCTGGTCTTGAACCTGTGATCCTTCTCTCTCAGCCGCCCAAGTCCTGGGATTATAGGTATGTGACACTGCACCCAGCACCTTTATTACTTATTTATTCATTTGGTACTAGGGATTGAACCCAGGGGCGTTCTACCTCGGAGCTACACTCCTGACCCTTTTTATTTTTTATTTTGAAATAAAGTCTTGTTAAGTTGCAGAGTGCCTCACTAAGTAGCTGAGGCTGGCTGCGAACCCGGATCCTCTGGTCTCAGCCTCCCAAGTACTGATTACAAGCATGCACACTATGCCCGGCTTGGCTCCTTTTTTTTTTTTTTTTTAATGACACCGTTGCTCTGCAGCCCCCTGGCTTCAAATCTCAACTGTCCAGTCTTCCCCCCGTCTCTCAACATCCCCCTAGTCAGGGCTGCAGCCTCAGTAATGCTTCTTCCATCCCCACTTTTCCTGGAACCTCCAGATTAGAAACGTTGAGCCATTCACGTATCTCAGCTTGGGATGTGTGTACCTCAAACGCTGCATCTTCCAGTCTTGAACTCCAAGGTTCACATTGCCACTCTTTTTAAACACTTATTTTCTGTCTACTTCTTGGACTAAATCTAAGCACGCTTATCTATTTCTCTCTTTGTGTGTGTGTGTGTGTGTGTGTGTGTGTGTGTGTGTGTGTGTGTGTGTGT